>CAJHQP010009948.1:0-20400 GCA_905132765.1 Moricandia arvensis
GGTAAACTTGAAAATTTCTCTTGAATTTTTACTCATTTTTTGTTAACATAAAATAGTAATATAGTGTGTTAAAGTTTATTAAACATAGCAATTGTATGATATAAAAGTAAAATGTATGTTGAATTATTAGGTGGAAGAAAAAGAAAATGATATGAAAGTTTAAAAGATAAAAATCAGGATGTTGAATATAAGAGCCATTGTAGATAATTTTATTAGAAGTAATATTTTTATTAAGTGGAAATGTGAGTTTTCGTAGATTTTTTACAAAATTAACACTTACATATTATTAAATCATATGCTATTGCTTTAAAATTTTATATAAATAGTAATAATTTTAACAATAATTAGTTATGATGTAATTAAAATAATAGTATTTTTACAAGATTATAATATGTAAATTTATTATTGAAAATGTATTAGAAATAAGCTAAATAATTATAATAACAATTAAAGTATTTTTATAAATTTTATTATTTTCACATTTTGTAATAATTAATATAATTATAGATATTTTTCTTATAATAAAATAAATATCATATAATCTATTTTAATCAATCTGATATGTATTACACCACTCTATAAATTCAATTTTTTTCTGCAACTTAATTAATATTTCCACAGCTTAATATTTTTTTCTGTGATTAATCGATGGTTACACATTTGATTCCACGTAAAATAAGTCTAAAAAATGAAGCCTTTCGTTTAGAGTGATGTAACTCCATCTCTAAGTAACACAATGTTGCAACAATTATTTTGCTTGAAAATAATTTTGCATTCACTCAAAAAACGAGTTAGTTAAGATAATATCTTTAACAATTATTTATACAAGTTAGTTTAAGATAATATTTTAACTATTATCTATGCATTTTTCACTCTAAATTGTAAAATTCTAACCCAACTTGATTTTTATTCTAGATAAAGAGGTTCAATGAAATTTTTTCAGAGATGTACACACGTAGGAGAAGCTAGACATATGCAAAAATCTTATTTATTCTAAGAATACTTAGGAATTAATGTTTTCATGGATTCATATAACAACGGAATAAGAAAATTTCTCAAACAAAAGGTAAAACACAAAAGATTTTAGTACCGCTTGAAAAAAGAGACTAGGGCCACATACATTCATCAATTGTTCTTGGGAGGACGAAAATAAGCATAGGCTGCAAAGAAGGCTTGGCATATGGTAAGTAGAAGAAGCATCAAAGCAGCACAAGATGATAAAAATGTCCATGGAGTGTTGAAGTGTGTGTACTTGAACCCTGCCCAATGTACATGGTATCCTTTTGAGGTGTATTTGTTCACTTCCTCAAACACCTCTGATAAATAACTCTTAGATATGCTGAATGAGATGTCTTTTCCAATATTCTTGAAGAACAAAGAAACTTGTTCACCCGTCCCAAAGTAGTTCTCTATGATACCTTTCTCCACTAAGAAGGTTGCATCCTCTTCTATGTTTATCAAGCAACCCATAAAAACTACATAGCTTGTAATCTCAGTTGAGCATTTCATGTTGAACTGCTCAAAGGCAACGCAGTTGATTAAAACAGAGCTCATAAAATCATCAAAGACTAGTAATGGTATCTCAAGCAAACCGTTCTTGAAACTTATGTCTAACGGTGTATCTACATCCTCGCTCCGCTTGAATCTTATTCCTCGAAGTCGAAGTTTCTTGGCTGAGACAATCAGGCCAAGAAAAGGGCTAGGAGGTCGTGGTGATGTTTGGGCTCCAGTGCTCTCCTTTGAACGACATATCTTACTTAAACAAGTGTTTTTGAGTGTCTGTGTTCTTGATTTTTCACCTGGACCACTTGAAATATTGATGCAGCATTGTTTTTGGGTGGTTGGTGGAGACAAGATGGGTATGAAAGTCTTACGAATGAGATCAAGAAGATGTTTTGCTTGAAGATTCTTATGTTTCTCCCAGACAGCTTTAGGTTTTTTAATGGAATGGTTGAAGAACTTAAAAGCCATCTCGTTTAAGCTTGTTGATGGTCCTATCTTTGAGGTCTCTAAAATTTTATTAAGAAGAAAGAGAGGAACCTGGTTTTCCAGAAGGAGAAGATCACTTCGAAGAGTCGGTAGTATCCATCTCAGCTTGAAAATAGGGTCGTTGAAGTTTGTGTACTCAATCTCTCTTGAGACCACAAGGAACAACATAAGAATGAAACAACCATCAAGAAGCATCATCTTGGTCAGCTGATCTTGACCACGGTCAAGATTCTCGGAATAAGAATCTCTTATCTCTTGTTCCATTCTTGAGACTACATCGACTAAGTGACTTAGATTGACGCCATTTTCCTTGGTCTTTGACACGAAGATCTCCAGATAACGTTGCTTGTGCTCCTCGATCATCTTGAGGTGTTCATGTTTCTTATCATCAGGATGGTGATAAGGGCCTATTGAGACGATCTTGGGTGCATAAGCTGTGTCATTGTCTCGCCCAAAAGTGTGAGGGATTCTGAAGATGCAACAAGATTTATCACCTGCTGATTCCTTCAGAATGATTGGTGGGATCACTTCCCCGAAGAGCGAGGAAGCTGCTTCTTCTTCTAGGTCCGGTATCCTTTCACAGTCTTCATTGGCTTGGCTTGAAGGATCCATGACTCTTGGTAAAAAAAAAATTCTTTTTGTTCAGTGTTGAACAGTCAAATTATTAAAATGTCATGTGGTTTTCGCTTTAATGGATAATTGAAGTCTTTCTCAGATCCATCGTTCACACATAGCATCACTAAGACACATAGCATCACTAAGAGCATGTGCATCGAAGGTTTACCGGGGGGAGTTCACACGAAAATCAAGAAAAAATAATAATAAAATAACAAAAACCTATGAATCTCTTTCTCATAAAGTTCACTCCGGTGAACTCCTCTCTCATGAGGTTCAACATGTGGCGGCTCGGGATTGGCCTAAATTTTTTTTTTCTTATTTTTTTTTAAAAAAATCAAAAAGAAAATAGAAAATTTTTAGTAATAAAAAAATGATTCAATGAATCCCAAAATGTACATGCTCTAATGACTAAAGAGAAGCCGAGGATGAGTGTGTTCGTGTAAGTTAGTGTCGAAGAACATTTTTAATAATTTACTAATTTTTGATTCGTGCCCGTGAAATATTTTATATTGTAAAAGTAAAATAAAAAATGCATAAAATATTTAATATCCCAGATTTTATCATATGATGAAAAATTTAATATAATTAATTTAACTATCTATGTTACTAAATGTAATTATATTTTCGATTATACACCTAGAAAGAAATATATAGTGTGTTTAGTTGATGTAGTGAAATAATGGAGAATCTATCAAAAAAATAATTTGTGATACGATTGCAATCAAAACACGAAGAATTGTAGTGTGATGATTGCAAATGTGTAAAATAAATCTATTGAGCCTTGGAAAAATTAATGCACTGTTTGTCTATGGGTCGACAGTGATCAAACGTTACAAATTACTGTATATCAAAACTGATTAATCATCTCAATTTTAACTCAAGTGGTGTCTCGAAACCTGTGCGACAACGAGGACGTTGCATAGGTGAAGTGAATCGTTGTTGAACCACCTCCCTTAGTGTTAATGACCTTCGACATACGAAAAGGTCTGGCAACATTGAATCTAACCTTGACACGAACAAGCTCTTGAGTTAACGGCCTGAGCGTATCAAAAAGCACCTCTTTTACACCACTATCAAGGTCACCATAGAGCCGTGATAGCTTCCACAATGCAATAATTGATTGGGATTTTGCTAATCTGAACCCACAGTGGAATGGATTAAAGGTAGTCTTCCGGAGGATTATCAACCCATCGTTCTAGAACAAGAGTCCACTTGTTGAATGTTTAGACTCTTTTCTCCAGGATCTTAACTAAATCATGTTTATTGTCAAAAGTTAATTGGAATCTCTTGAGACAAAGCAATACCTCTAACTTTTCATTCTTTCCATCATTTTATGAACATGTTCATTATGAGACTAGACATGCACTGACACTTAGGATTTGAAGCTCTATCTGCCTATCAAACTTCGGACCTTCCGTTCATTTGAACTGAAACCAGGGAGATCTGGCATGTTAATGGAGGTATCTTCCGCTTCTATCTCTAATGGCAAGGCCATTAAAACCCGATCCATCGCGACAAACATAATAAAGATCAGCTACACGGACCACCACCAACTCGCTTTTAATAAGGTCTTAACTCTAACCAACCAAAAGCTAATAAAAAACGTGGTTTATTGAAGCTGGCTGTTTTCA
This sequence comes from Moricandia arvensis, assembly GCA_905132765.1. Taxonomy (NCBI): domain Eukaryota; kingdom Viridiplantae; phylum Streptophyta; class Magnoliopsida; order Brassicales; family Brassicaceae; genus Moricandia; species Moricandia arvensis. The sequence continues at coordinate 4,239 of CAJHQP010009948.1, forward strand.
CCAAATAGTTCCAAACTGTACTAGAGAGATAGAAAGATCAAACTCTACTAGAGAGATAGAAAAGGCCCATAAAGGTTTGCGTCGGTGTGATAATGTTTCAATAAAAATAGACTACCTGGGTCAATAATTATAGATCTGTTATAAAATAACTTACAATTTTATAGTATCTCGAAATTTGAATAAGGACGAAATTTTATACCCGTAAAGAGGAGATAATCCTTATTATTACAGAGAAGGAAGAGAAAGGATGTGTTGAGGTGCGTATTACAAATGAACGAAATCGTTCGTTTATATAGACATAAATATACTATGCAAATAGTGACATCGGGCCCCACATTATTAATAAGTCAAAAACTTCAGTGCCTCCTTCCTGTGCCTTTTGCGGCGCCTACTTTTACAACACTCCCCCTTGGGGACCGGTGTCGCTAATATATCTTGTTTAATGTCTTGGTTGCCTCGTTAAAAACCTTTCTCGGAAAACCCTGTAGGAAAAACCATAGTAAGGTAAAAAGAGTACAACCACGTAGGCTCCCCCTCGAATGAGCAGTCATAGATCCTTCTGATGACGCATTCCAATGTTATGGACATGTTTCCTGAAAACCGAGGTTGGAAGTGATTTTGTGAAGAGGTCAGCTGCATTGTCGCATGATCGAACATATCTGACTTCAATCTCTTTATTCTTCTCCAGTTCTTGAGTGTATGAGAAGAACTTCGGAGGTATGTGTTTGGTTCTATCGCTTTTGATATATCCTTCTTTCGTTTGAGCAACACATGCTGCATTATCTTCATATATAACAGTTGGCTCCATATTCTTGTCAATCCCACTGCTTGAACATATGTGTCGGCTTATTGATCTTAGCCATACACATTCCCTACTTGCTTCATGAAGTGCGTTGATTTCAGCATGATTTGAAGAGGTAGCCACTAGCGTTTGTTTCTGAGAACGCCAAGATATAGCAGTGCCTCCGATCGTGAAAATGTATCCTGTTTGCGATCGAGCTTTGTGTGGATCTGAAAGATATCCTGCATCTGCAAAACCAACCATTTGACCTTTTGACTCTTTAGAATAAAATAAACCTAAATCAATGGTCCCTTGGAGATAACGAAAGACATGTTTAATTCCATTCCAATGTCTTCGTGTAGGCGATGAGCTGAATCTTGCCAAGAGATTGACAGCAAATGATATATCAGGTCGTGTGCAGTTTGCAAGATACATCAATGCTCCAATTGCACTTAGATATGGTACTTCAGGACCAAGAATCTCTTCATTTTCCGTAGTTGGTCGAAATGGATCATTTTCAATATTAAGTGATCTAACAACCATTGGCGTGCTAAGAGGAGTTGACTTATCCATGTTAAAGCGTTTGAACACTCTTTTAGTATATGTGGATTGATGCACGAATATGCCACTTTGAGAATGTTCTATTTGTAAGCCGAGACAATACTTTGTCTGTCCGAGATCTTTCATCTCAAATTCTCCTTTCAGATATTCTGATGCCTTTTGTATTTCCTTTTTAGTTCCAATAATATTAAGATCATCAACATACACCGCGATTATCACAAATCCGGATGTTGTTTTCTTGATGAAAACACATGGGCAGATAGGATCATTCACATATCCTTCTTTTGTTAAATGCTCACTGAGACGATTATACCACATACGTCCAGATTGCTTTAACTCATATAATGATCTTTGCAATTCTATTGCACATAACTCTTTAGGTTTGGAACTTAGAGCTTCTGGTATTTTAAAACCATCTGGGATTCTCATATAGATATCAGTATCTAATGATCCATATAAATATGCAGTAACGACATCCATTAGACGCATTTCTAAATTTTCATTTGCCGCTAGGCTCATCAGGAATCTAAATGTGATTGCATCCATAACAGGAGAATATGTTTCCTCATAATCAATTTCAGGTCTTTGAGAAAAACCTTGTGCCACGAGACGAGCTTTGTATCTAGTAATCTCGTTTTTCTCATTTCGCTTTTGGACAAATACCCATTTGTATCCAACAGGTTTCACATCTTTGGGTTTGAGTATGATAGGTCCAAAAACATTTCGTTTGTTAAGCGAATCTAGTTCAACTTGAATTGGCATCTTTCCATTTTATCCAGTCATGTCTCTTTTGACATTCATATACAGACTTTGGCTCTGGATCTTCGTTTTCTTCATCTATTTCCTTTGCCAAAAGGTATGAGAAAACATCATCTATGTCATCCATGTCATTTCGTTTCCATATCTTTCCATTTTGGATATAATTGATGGAGATTTCATGATTTTCTTCAGATTCATGATGCTCTATATTATCATTAGATTCATCATTCGCTTCTTCCAAAATATTTTCTGTTATTTTGGTAACATCATGCTTTTCAACTTCCTTTCGTTTTCTAGGGTTTTTATCCTTTGAACCAATAGGTCTACCACGCTTCAATCGTATTTTAGACTCTCGGGTATTTTCTTATATTCCACGTTCATGTGGCATTTCTATACGAGCAGGAGTATTTGCAGCCGGTATATGTGATTTTGTTACTGTTTTAGTGTCCGCAAAAGCATCAGGTAATTGATTTGCGATGCTTTGCAAATGCATAATTCGGCGGACCTCTAATTCCGACTGTTTAGTAGGGGGATCAAGGTGTAGCAAAGATGGTACACACCACTTGATATATTTTCCTACTTGTTTATCTTCTCCCCCTATAACTGGGAATACCTTTTCATCAAAGTGACAATCGGCAAAACGTGCTGTAAATACATCACCAGTTTGTGTTTCTAGGTATCGTATAATTGATGGAGAGTCACAACCAACATATATCCCTAGCCTCCTTTGAGGTCCCATCTTTATACGTTGGGGAGGTGTAATTGGAACATAAACGGCACAACCAAAAATCTTTAGATGAGAAATATTTGGTTCTCATCCAAATGCTAACTGTATTGGGGAGTATTTGTGGTATGCACTTGGTCTTACTCTAATCAGTGCTTCTGCATGCAAAATAGCATGCCCCCACACAGAGGTTGGGAGTTTTGATCTCATGATCAATGGTCTTGCAATCAGTTGCAGACGTTTAATTAATGATTCAGCCAAACCATTTTGTGTGTGGACATGAGCAACAGGATGTTCCACATCAATACCAGTTACCATACAATAATCATTAAATGCTTGGGAAGTAAATTCACCAGCGTTGTCCAGTCGAACTCTCTTTATTGGATAATCAGGAAATTGAGATCTTAGTTTGATTATCTGAGATAAAAATCTTGCAAATGCCACATTTCGAGAGGACAATAGACAAACATGTGACCATCTACTCGACGCGTCGATCATTACCATAAAATAATAGAATGGTCCACAAGGTGGATGTATAGGTCCACAAATATCACCTTGAATTCGTTCAAGGAATTTTGGTAACTCCTTATCTATTTTGGTTGGCGATGGTCTTATAATCAATTTTCCTAGAGAACACGCAGTACATGTCATTTTATTTCCCTGATAAACTTCTTGAGGTTTTAGTGAATGACCATGTGAGTTCTCGATGATTTTTCGCATCATTGTGGTACCCGGATGACCAAGACGATCATGCCATAGTGTAAAGTCCGTAGAATTGTCTTTAATCACCAAATGTGATTCGATGGACTTATATATGTATGATGCAGACCAGAAGGGAGTTTTGGTAGTTTTTCCAACACCTTTTGTTTCCCCAATTTCTCAAGAGTAATATACATATATTTCTTTCCATCCTCAGTTGCAGACTGAGTATCAAATCCTTGAAGATATATGTCTTTAAAACTCAACAAATTCCTTTTAGAATTTGGGGAAAATAGTGCATTATTTATCGAGAATACCGTTCCATTAGGCAATGTGAAATGGGCTTTACCAATCCCTTCAATCAAGTCTGCAGGACCTGATATTGTGTTAACAGTTATATTTGTCAGTTTTAGTTCAGAAAAATAATTTTCTGTTTCAGAATAGTGTGTGTTGTTCCACTATCTGGTATACAAATATCTCTAGAATTGTTCTTGGTTGATGTTCCATTTGTAACGTCCATTTCTGAGACAAACAAAAAGAATCAACACAAGATAATATTATACATCATTACCAAATCTTTAAAACACAATAATTATACATAAGTAGGTGAAACACACATAAAACACACAGAATAATTATACATTAATAATCCACAAACAACAATTATTTATGGTATAATTGTGGAATTTCAAGAGTCACATGATAGGGATTTAAGCCTCCGTGATAGCGGTCTCTTCGAAATCATTCACAAAGTCAGCCGCATCGAGGTGCGTTGTACCCTCAGAATGTTCCGCAAAGTTTACCTCCTTTTCTTTTCCTTTGACGGATTCTTTGTATAGAGCACAAAGATGCGCGGGGGTACGACATATACGAAACCAATGTCCCTTAGTACAGCATCTGAAACAAACATCCTCTCGCTTCTGAGGAGTACTTCCTTGGTGTTCCTTTCCCTTAGGGGATTGCTCAGAGCGGATCCACTGGAATGACTTCCTATCTTGTGGGTTATACTTTCGTCCACGTCCACGGTAATTTTGGCGGCCATGACCGCGACCCCGAAAAAACTTATTTTCCCTCATTGGTTTCTTCACATTTAATCCGTTTGCTTCAGGGAATGCTTTAGAACCAATTGGACGAGTCATGTGATTCTTGATCAGAAGCTCGTTATTCTTTTCTGCTATGAGGAGTGCCACAATCAAATCCGAAAATTTAGTATATCCCCGTAACCTATATTGTTGTTGCAGGGTGATGTGACTCTTATGAAACGTGGTGTATGTCTTCTCAAGAATTTGAGATTCGGTGATCGTTTCACCACAATATCTCAATTTGGCCACAATCCCAAGCACAGCAGAATTGTAATTCATCACCTTGTCAAAATCTTGAAATCTCAGATTTTGCCATTCATCTCGAGCAAGTGGAAGTGTTATGTCTTTCTGATGATCAAAACGATCTTTCAGAGACTTCCACAGCTCTTTAGGATCTCTCATGTTGGCATAGTCATAAATAATACTTTCATCAAGGTGTCTTCTAAGGAAGATCACCGATTTAGCCTTTTCTTGAGGTGTTGAAGTATTATTTTCTTTAACGGTCTCAGTTAAACCAAGAGATTCAAGATGAATTTCGACATTTGTAACCCACGAAATGTAATTGGTACCGGTGATGTCTAGAGCGGGAAACTTGAGCTTCTCCATGTTTGCCATTAGATTTCTAAAATCAAATAGTAATAAACAACACAATTAGAATTATTATTTCATTAAATATTCGGGGTGCGGAAATAAGCATTATGGTTACAAGAAATAAATTTTATTACAATTTCAAAATATTTAAAAGCCATTAACATTAATCAAGCAAGCAATTACAAGGAAAACTAATGCATAAAAATTTAAATAGACATTAATGCCAAAATTTTCATCGGTAACTCCTCCAAGATAAATCAAATACATAGAAGTAAAAATAAAAATCGCACATAAAATCAAAAATAGCCGAATCATCATTCTTGCAAAGAAAATCGGATGAGAGCGATTTAGAAATATTTGGGAGGAGATGAAATATTTTGGATGAGTTGAATGAATGAAGGATGAGTGTATTTATAGGTGAAAAAACACTGTTCATGACCGTTGGAAAAGGGGTGAATTTTAAAAAAATTCTTTGTGACCGTTGGGGTTAAAATGTTTGAACCAAAAATCAGGCTGAAAATATCGTAATAAGCAGTCAACCAGAATCAATAAATTTCATAATATTTTATCTAAGCGACCAAATATTTATATAATATTCATAATATGCAAATATCCATATTTATTATAGTGATAAAATTATTTCTGTCAGAACATTAAACAAATAATGCGGCGGCAGAGCCATACCAATATTATATAATAAATAAATTATGCGGCGGCGGAGTCAAGCCAGTATTATACAATAAATAAATTATGCGGCGGCGGAGCCAAGCCTATATTATGCAAATAAATAAATTATGCGGCGGCAGAGCCAAGCCAATATTATGCAAATAAATAAATTATGTGGCGGCGGAGCCAAGCCAATAGTCATAGCATATTTAGCAATTAAGGTTTATTAACGAGGCGACATACCGCCTACATTAATATAGATAAATAATATAAATTATATGGCGGTAAAGCCAAGCCTATAATCATATTTATAGTATATTTAATAATCTTAACGGGGCGACATACCGCCCACATTAATATATATAAATAATATAAATTAAAACAATTACTATAAAATAATAAAGGCGGTATACCGGCCATTATAGCAGAGTAAATATGATACATATAAATTTTACCGAATTGCAGAGTGGTCGTGCTGATAACGTGTTATAAAATAACTTACAATTTTATAGTATCTCGAAATTTGAATAAGGACGAAATTTTATACCCGTAAAGAGGAGATAATCCTTATTATTACAGAGAAGGAAGAGAAGGGATGTGTTGAGGTGCATATTACAAATGAACGAAATCGTTCGTTTATATAGACATAAATATACTATGCAAATAGTGACATCGGGCCCCACATTATTAATAAGTCAAAAACTTCAGCGCCTCCTTCCTATGCCTTTTGCGGCGCCTACTTTTACAACAAGATCTGTTTTTTACAATTTCTTTTTTTTTTATATTGAAAACCCGTTCTATCGACCACGTTATGTCCTTTCCAAAAAAATCAATTTAGTTTTCATGTTCCCACTTGCATGATTGCATCTGCGTTGATGCTGTACTTTTTTTTAACATATAGTTTAGATTTACCATTTACCTTGCATTCTCAGTTGATCAATTTGTATAAAAAGCAAGTTATGGGTCTCACCCAAAAACACAATATAGAATATAACAGTATAAACAAAAAAGAAGAAGATGATACTGATGCTGGAAATAGTCTTAGGATCCATCATCATTGGAGCTTTTATCTTCGGAGCAATTCTTCTTCTCCGGTGGTTGTTGTACGAGACCACAGGAGGTGAGCCTATTTTTTTTTTTTTCTTTTGCTAAATGTGTTTATAACAATTAGCTTTTGTACAGCATATTGGCATACCATTGAAAAATATTACGCTGTAAGTAATACAAGTGTTTTCTCGCCCACACGTAGTTGAAAGGAAACCTAGAGCGGAAAATCCATTAGACAAAGAGGAAAGCTTTGCAAGCCTCGATATAATTTCATCTGGAAATGAACATCCTTGTAAAGATCCAGAGGGTGAGTCAATTACAGTTGTTTTACTTTCAAATACGAATATGCATCTTTGGCAAGAGTAATAAATGTTTATGTTGTCAATTCAATCGAATCCTATGAGCTAGCGACAATGTAGCTCCCTGGGACACTGTTGTTTTACATTGCGGTATTAATTAGCATGCGATCACCATATGGATGCGATTTTGCACGTAGTACGAGGAAACAACCGTTTTTCGTCTTTCTACAGATGTGGATCTTTCAATTTGTTTACAGAATCTATATGAATTTGTTTATGTTGATCACAAAATAAAAAATTAACATGCAATCAAAAGGCTTCCTTTTATGTATTGGCAAGAGTAACAAAAATTAAATGTTGCTATCATGCAGTTGGTGAAATTTCAGGAGAAGGATCTACAGCAGCGCCAAAGCCGCCGCCGCGGCCTTCCAAATTAGCACCGCCTCCGCCCGCACCACCAAAGCCTAAATTTAATGAACCAATGATGCCTGCTGGTAGAACTGAAGGTGGGTCAATAATTACTGTTGTTTTACATTCAAATGCGAATATGTGATATTAATTAGCATGCGATCAAAAGGCATCTTTCTTGATATTTTGGCAATTGAGTAACAAATCTTCATGTTGCCAACATGCAATATAGACGATTCTGGTCAAGCTGCATGCGGAATATTCGACGAAACCGGAACCAAAACGTATGGTTTTTTCGCAGGAGATGATTTTATCCTCGAACCCAGCACGGCTAGCGATTTATATTAGACTTAATAAACCATCCGGTTAATCTGTGGTTAAACCGAGATATTTAGTATAAATATCAAACCCTATTGTACCAAACATTTAAGAAGTTAATGATAACAAACTTTATCTTTTTACTTTGCTCTCTATTCATGGAGAGCAATCTCAAAATCCAATATGGTATCAGAATTTTGTGCTCCTCTCGTATGCTTCATATTGTTAATTCAAAGTTCGATCTGAGCTCATTCTTCATTCTTGTTATTTGATTTCATATATTCATATCAATTTCATCATTTTGCACTCTCGGAGCTCGATTTTCACAAATCATCTTCGATTCCATTCCAATCATTCATCTTTCTACGATGCCAATATTGTATGCGAACGCAGTTAACTCAACTCCGGCTTCAATACCAGCTCAAAATCAGGTGCCGTCGGATAGATCATCGGTTACGGTTTCTCTTCAAGATCCAAACTCGAATCCTCTATACGTTCGTAGCGCAGAAACAACTCGTATGCTGAGGCCCTTATAATGTGTTTTGCTTGCACATCTGATTCAGTCTAAAAGAAGTCTAGAAAATGAAGCCTTTCGTTTAAAGTGATACAACTCCATCTATAAGTAACACAATGTTGCTTAGAGAATGTAATTTTACATTTCACTCAAAACAAGTTATTTTTTGCTTAGAGAATGTAATTTTACATTTCACAAAGTAACACAACGTTGCAAACAATTTTTTTGCTTGAATATAAATTTACATTTCACTCAATAACAAGTTATTTTTAACTATTTATCTATGCATTTTTCACTCGCAAATGTAAATTTTCAAACTATTATCTATATTTTTAACTATCCCAAGTAAAGTGGTCCCAGTTTATGTTTCAGGAAGAAGCATATTAAGAAACAACATAAACCTGAGGATGTGAAACAACATAATATAGTCTTGTCTTGACCAAGTGATCCATACTTTTGTCTACCTGATTACATGTTTCTCAATGCCATAATTAGTAACAAACTGATGTATGTTTAAGGAAGAAGAATCAATAGTGTTTAGAATGTCTTTACAAAAGCTTTCATAACAACCGCGGCACTTCATCCTCTGTTCCAAACTAGTTCTCAAGAATCCTTCTCTCGCTAAGGACACTGCATCACTCTCTTGTGTATAAGACGAGACATGAAAACTAGGTAGCTTGATACTGCTTGATAGCTTGTAATCTCAGCTGAGCATTTGATATTGAGCTGCAGAAAGGCGACACAGTTGATTAAAACAGAGCTTATAAAATCATCAAAGACTAGCAATGGTATTTCAAGCAAACCGTTCTTGAAACTTATGTCTAATGGTGTATCTACGTTCTCCCTCCCCTAGAATTTTATTCCTCGAAGACGAAGCTTCTTGGCTGAGACAATCAGACGAAGAGAAAGGCTAGGAGGTGGTGGTGTTTGGGCTCCAGTGCTCTTCTTTGAACGTCATATCTTACTTAAACAAGTGTTTTTTGAGTGTCTTTGTTCTTAATTTCTCACCTGGACCACTTGAATTATTGATTAAGCATTTGCCTTTGAGGATTTGGTGGACAATGGATGGGTATAAAAGTCTTACGAATGCGATCAAGAAGATGTTTTGCTCAAAGATTCTTATGTTATGTTCAATAGAACAGATTCTTATGTCAGCTGTTCAACCCAAATTTTGCTGTATTGTATTATGGTCTAATAAAATATTAAGAGAAATATACTAAGATCTAAAAAAGTTTTTGTCCCCAAAATAGTAATTAAGTAGAAAATGACCAAAATAGATTTTATTAAAAAATGTAAATATATATTTATATCTATTGGTTTAACTAATATATACTTTAGATTCGAATTATGGGGTGAAATTTTGGAAGTACGATTTAAAATTAAAACATATATATATTAAGAAAAATTAAAAACAAAAATTATTTTGATCATTTTTTAAGGTCTAATTTTATGATAAAAACTGTAAAAAATCTATTTGAAAGATTTGTTCAGATATTAATCCCAATTTAATTTAAGAGTTGAGAACTTTTCCTATTTTATTTTCTTCTAATGAGGAATATTATCTTTAAATTATGAGAATCTTTACCAAAATATGTGAATAATTATATAAAATGTGAAATCCCCAAAACGTGATTTTTTAATTAATTAGGAAATATTCCAATTATAATCGACCGTTACGCGAAACCAAAACGGCGCCGTATGGACTCAACACAAAAACCCTAAACCTCTCTCTGTATTATAAATTACCCCCTCAAAACCTCTACCTCTCTTCATCCTCTTTCACTGCAATTTATTCATTTAATCTCTCTCTCGTAAATCATAAACAATGGAATTCTGGGGTATGATTCTTCTTTCAATCTAGCTTCTCTGTTCATACATGGAGCTTGTCTTTTAGTTTACAACATGTAGAATCAAGTGTTCTTACTTAGCTGCCTTTATAGCTTATTTTTTTTTTGATAAGTTTATAGCTTATTTGGTCTGTTAATATTTTTTTTTCGTTTCAAGTTTCTTCTTTTAGATGTAGTGATTGATCTGTGGGAACTGACTCATGTTGATTTTATTTATTGAATGTGATTAGGAGTTGAAGTTCAAGCAGGGAAGTCTCTTAAAGTGAAGCCTGATTTTGACTCTCTAATCCATGTTTCCCAGGTTTGTTATATACAGTCTAATTCCAAAGTTTCATGATTAGTTTATACAGTTTCATGGTTAGATTGTGCAGTTTCTTAATTGTTTTGTCTCTATTGTAATAGGCATCTCTTGATAAAGGGAAGAAGGGAGAAACTGCTTTATTGTATGTGACTGTTGATGGGAAGAAACTTGTGATTGGAACACTCTCTCAAGGCAACATTCCTCAGACTAGCTTTGATCTTGTCTTTGAGAAAGAGTTTGAGCTTTCTCACAGTTTGGAGAGTGGAAGTGTCCATTTTCTTGGCTACAAATCCCCCAACGTGGACGACGAAGAGGAGGATGATTACTGTGATTTAGAAGAGGAGGAAGAAGCGGCAGTTCCTGAAACAACTGTCATTGCTAATGGTTCCAAGGCTGACTCCAAACCAAAGGCCACCAAGCCTGCGGAAGTGAAGCCTGAATCAGACGAGGATGATGATGAGTCTGACGAGGAGGAGGATGATTCTGAAGAGGATGGATCAGACTCTGAGAAAGGAGTGAGTGGTTCGAGCTGTCTATGACTTGTGTTTTTTCTATGCGTACACATTCAAGAGAACTAGTTTGGTGACAGTTCTCTATGGTTGATGTTTTTTGTAGATGGATATTGACGAGGATGATTCAGAGGATGAGGAAGAAGATGATTCTGAGGATGAAGAAGAGACACCTAAGAAGCCTGAGGTGTCCAACAAAAAGAGGCCTAATGAATCTGCTTCCAAAACACCTCTTTCAGCTAAGAAAGCAAAACCAGCAGGTGAAAAGATCATGAACCAATTTGATTCTTGAGAACTACTAATAATCATAATCTTGATGGGCACATAGAAGAGTTTTCTTTAAAACGGATGTACAAATGTTTTACTATATTGTCTTTGTTACAGAAGAGAAGAAAGGAGGACACACAGCTACACCACACCCAGCTAAAAAGGGTGGGAAGAGTCCTAACCAGAGCCCTAAATCTGGATCCGGTGGTGGCTCTAACAAGAAGTGAGTCTTTTCTTTCGTTCTTTGAGCTTAATGATGTGATTTTTTGTGACTGAACCGTGGTGTGATGATCGTTGATGAATGATGTGCAGGCAATTCAATTCTGACAAGCAATTTGGTTCTAACAACAAGGGCAAAGGAAAAGGGAAGGGCAGAGCCTAAGTTTGAAGTTGAAGTTTTGGATTAAAGAAACCGGTTTTTGTTTTTATATTTGTTGTCTTAAGATTTTTATCTAAATTGCAATTTTTTAACTATTATATGTAATTTCAGTATGAAATTTGCTGGATTGAGAAAGAATACTTTTTGGAATCATGAAGCTACCTTACTATCATTTTATTGATTAACCATACTCTGAAGCATCAAAATTAGTTTCCTTCTAATTTCATTATCTGAATTGAATATTATTTTCACCAAATACCTAACCAAATCTCAACTGAAGCAATAAAAAAAATTTCCAAACCAGAGTAAATTCCAATCATGGTTCCTTTTTCACAGCCAAACCGAATCGAACCTAAAATCGATTGTTAACGAGTCTAACTGTCTACTAAGAGCATGATTAACCATGACTCTTAGCCATAGTTCTTAGAGAATAAATTATTTAAATAATTTGTGGGGTTTACATGGATGTTAAGAGTCGTCTCTTAAAACTCTTCCCTAATAGGTGATTCTTGCAAGGTTCTTGCACTGCACTGTTCGCGGGCTCCACCAACACGTGGCGGTCCGCGATTCGTTTTCTTATTTTTCTTTTTTTTTTAAATAAAAAAAAAAAAAAAAAAAAAAAACTAAGAACCCTTTTAGGGTTAAAGATGGCCTAAGCAACTACTACTTATCTTGTTGAAACGTAAAAAGATCATAAATTCTCAAACAGAGTAAAACTCCAATTCTAGTTGTTAAAATTGAAACTGAAAGTGTTACAAAAAGTTGTAATATCTCATCATACTTTGACAAGTCTCTGCTACCTCTTCAAGTTCCATAACAACTTCACAAGAAGGAGAGCATCTCCTTAATCTCAATAGTTCCATCAAGATGACTCTCTCTTCATTCATTCTCCCACGACGCAAACACAGCTTCAACTTCTTGAGCACCGCCGACTTCTCCAAGAAGTACTTCACTAGTTCAATTTCCTCTCCAGCTCCTCTTATTGGTGTTATCAGCTCCACGTACTCCAAGGATGATCTTAAACATTCTGGAACTAATGATGAGACGATAACTAGTTCATTCATCTTAAACTCCTCAAGTTCCTGCCATATAAATCATTCAAGAAGTAGAGATGAATTATAAGATCAACGTTGGCTTTTTGTCATGATGATGTGAATAAAAACCATATAATATAAAGGGTAAAGTTTCATCACCAAGACAAGTGATTTGAGATTCGGACAGCTCTCAAGAATGTTTGGTAGCTGTCCCAAGTCAGAGTTAAAGAAAATCGCATGGAACCGGATCAAGTAAGGAAACTGAGGAAGAGGTTTGTCTTTCAAGTAGTGAGAGATGATCTGCAACAAACACACACAAAGATAACATAACTTGTCATCCAAGGAAACATTCAAAATGATTAGTTAAGTCCATTCACACACACACCTGTAAAGTTGTTCCACTTAGTGTCATGTCCCCTACGGTAGATAGCATAGTGAAGAATGTTCTCACTAAACTTCTCTTTGAGGATTCAGTCACATGATTCACATCTGTCTCAAAGGCCATATTAAAACTGACATGAACATTCACCTTAGCAGATAAACCTAGCTTGCTTATCACGAAACTTGTCGACTGGTGATCTTCAAGACTCAAATAGTTAAGTCTAGGAGAATCAATCACAACAGTTCTCCCAGTGTCCTCACTATACATATAATTGTTGCCACCGAGTTTAATTACAAGACTCTTTAATGACTCAGAACGAACTTGTAAAACCCTTAGGTCATACTCTGTATCTCCGTTTCTAACAACTTTTAAATCTTCAAGAACCGGGCAAGATGAGATAAGCTTCTCAAGAAGAGCATCACTAGCATATATGTTGTCCACTAAATGCATGATTTTGAGACAAGGTAGAGAAACATACTCAGAATCAGCCAATGAGACCTTAGAGAGTTTCAAGGAAACTAGAGTCACACAGGTGTAAATGCTTAGTGGCATCATCTCCACAATCCAAGGAAAAAAGAACATTATATCTAGGTGTTGAACTTTACGTGTAACTGCATTGTTGATCCATTGTGTCATCAAGTAAGACGGATCAATAGAGATATTTGTCCTAAAGTTAAAAGCTAATCTCGCAAACTCATCAGAGATATCTTGAATAGCTCTCCCAGAGACGAAAGCAAGTTTGAGCTTGTGCAAGCATGATGAGCCAGCTAGAAACTGGGACATGAAGCTGGCCAAGGCGGTGAAGTTAGGGAAATCAACAGTGTGCAAATCCAAGAGAGGTATCGAGAGCCAGGTCTTTCTCCATCTGGTAGACAGAACACTTGTCATAACACCTGTCTTTGTAGGAACATGAGAGAGTATCTCACACAGCAAGTGATCAGGTAATAAGCTTATCATGTCTTCTTCGGTTATGCAACCTGATGTTCCTCTGTCGCTCATTGTTTTGTTTCAGGTTCAGACACAAGATCTGCATCATATATAGTACGAAACTGGAAGGTTAACACAAAAAACTATTTGAATCTTCAGTTAATATGCATAGGCAACATTGTTCCAGAGTAAAGTGAGCATGAACACATTCTAAAGTAGAGAAGAGAAAGAAATCTTAGCAGGAGAAACTTAGAGAACAAGAAATATCGCTTAATGGATTTAGGGTTTCATGGTTAGCTGATATTATTTTGAGAAGATTGTTGAACAAGAAAGGTCTCACCGCACTGGAGCTCTCTCGTTGCCTCTCAGATTCACTTGTAGCTTCAGCAGTTTCGTCTTCTAGGGTTTGGATTTCTAAATATTGTTTGGTTCCCAAGAATTATCTTTACATTTATTTGCGTATATCTTTTTTCGCGCGAGATTGTTGGCGTGGACAATATCAAGAATATATTATCAAAGAATTGTCCAAAAAAGGATTATATCAAGAATATATTAATTAAATGCCAAAGATACAGTACATAATTTAATTCTTAAAACAATACACTCTATGTTTCAAAATAAAGCATATTTTGGAAAAGAATCAACAGAATAGCTAATAGCATAAAAAGAGATCCAAGTAAAGTATAAAGGAAAAATTGGAAGTTGGATCTACGGCGGGATACTACCAGGTGCGTATCGCTGAAGGAGACGAACCAAAGACGACATGTGTGACAAGCAAGCAACCTTACTAATAAAGGGGCCCCTATTATATTAGTTAGCCCTTCTTCCTTTACTCTTGGTACCTAGACACTTTGAATCAAGGGTCTCTTAGTTCAAGCTCCCCACATCCATTTGCTTTGAAATATTTTTTTTGTAAAACATGCATTTTTATGAAACAAGGATGAGTGAATAGTTTTTTTGGACAATAAGTGAATAATGTTTTTTATGATTATAAATTCTCTATAATCCTAAACCAATAAAAATTCAATAAATATAATTAATGTTTTTAGAGTTTACAATTAATCATTATTAGTTGATAAAAATGCATGGAAGATACAAAAATTGTATCTTTTTGAAATAATATTTTTTCAAAACATGCATCTTCTTAAAAACAGAAGGAAATCGAAACTTGCGTTAACCAAGATGAGTGAGTTTAGATTCGGACAGCTCCCAAGAAGAGTTAGTAGCATTTCCAGAGACGACTTATAAAGCTTCAGTTTTAAACGAGAGAGGTTGCAAAACTGGGGCAGTGCCAGTGGGTCGAATTCATTGTTGTAATGAAGAAACTGCTCACCAAAAAGAAACAAGAGTGAGCTAAAACTTCATTGCAAGATATGTGTTATATGAGTTTCAAAGCTATATACCCCAACAGTATCCGAATTGAGCTTCATATCACTAACTCCTGAGATGCTAATAAAGAAGTTACGGACTATATCTCGCTTTGGTAACTCTATTACATCAGCAGTCACTAAAGACGAAAACAAGGTTAACCTTAGCTAAGGACCCTGAATTGGTAATGATTTTACTATCAGATAGATCATCTTCAAATTTCAAGTACTTGAATCTAGGGGCATCAACCAAAACCCCTGAACCGTCTCTCTCAAAACCCTCGGCGTCATAGTCATCATCTTCACCAAACAAATAGTCTATGTGAAGACTGATCAACGTCTTAGAGCACACTCTTAAAACCGTTATCTTATCCGGTGCCATTCTAATAATGCTCAGATCTTCAAGAACAGAGCAAGACGAGATAAACAACTCCAAGCTCGTGTCATTAGCATATACATTGTGTTCTAACACCATTGTCTTTAGACAAGGTAAAGACACAGACTCAAACTCACGTAACGAGACACGATAGAGTCTTAGATACACCAGTGTGTCGCATACGTAAAGGCTCTCGATATCAGTATTTACTAGATGGTAAATACAATTATGAAACTGCATAATATAATCATTGTTATAAAGTAGCCGTTAAAAGCACAGTGTCAGCCGTAATATGCACAGTATTCAGCTAACTTTTGTTGAAAA
>CAJHQP010009949.1:0-20396 GCA_905132765.1 Moricandia arvensis
TTAATAATGGATATTCTTTTTTTATGGACGCATAGTTTTTTTTTTGGAATTTTATTTTAAATCCTAGTTTGGTTTCTTTATGTGTACCTAATAAACTAGCCTTTTCGTCTTGTGTCAACGTGTTATTATCATATAAAAGGTTTAATTTGTTTGTTCATTAAAGCTTTACAAACTTTTTTTAAAAGGCCTAAAGCTTTACAAACTTTAACTTCTTATAGGTTCATTTATAATTAGAAGGATACGTGTATATTACATACGAATATGATTATTGTTTTCCAAATATATATTTTCTTTTCAAATTAATTTAAATAAAAATATACTAAGTATTTAATTGATTTTGAGGAAAAAAAATTCAACATCATACATTATTTAAGTTTGAAAGGATGGTGATGTGGCGATAAAACTGCTACATGTATCTGTGTTCTGGAATATTTAGCCAATAATAATATAAGATGAGAATAGTGACAAACGAGGCAACTGATATTTCGAGTTTAGCTTTTAATTTATATAACCAACCCCACAAACTAAGGATTACATGTGTGGTATGGTGATAGTAATGAGGACAACTCTCAAGACTCGAAAAAGGTTTAAACACACAGTTACAAAATGTAAAAATGTACGTAGTAAACTCAGCATTAACTACGTGCAAACACAAGAGAAACCAACAAGCATAGAGATGAACGTTTAAGTGGACAATTCTGACGTAAATAAATTCGGAATACATGCGTCAATGGCATAAAAAAGTAAATAAAGGAGATCATAGAAATGAGTAAAGAGATTAAAGAAATAAGAAGCAAAAATTAATTAATTTATTTCATTGTGAGATCTGACTTATAAACCCGATAGATTACAACTTACGCACTAAACATATCCTAAGACAGTAGCTAGGCTAATAGCAGCCTGCACTATCATCACCACACACGAGACGATCATCATGAAGCATCCGAAATCAAACATTTTCAATAATAATAACACTTCAAAAGAGATGTTTCTTATTTCAAGTGAGGTTAGATTGTGCTCGCATGAGTGATGAATTTATAGTTGAGATCGAGACTCGATCACTAAATCATGCATAAATGATTATCGACTATTGATATTCTTTTATCTTCTCGTGACTCAGGAAATAATAACGGATCTCAATATAGTCAAATTCAAAGGAAAACATAAACATTAATTTTGGAATTGGAACGCTTTGCCATATCATTATGCGAGGAAATAGTTTAGGCTTAATTTTCAAATTCTATAATGAGCTTATTGTTATGCCATGGTCGTTTTTAGCATATGTAATTAGAGCGGTCAAACTGAACCCAAATTAAAAAGATTTGTTTTTCTTTTGTCAAAATATTAAAAAGATTTGTTTCAAGCATAAAATAAAATTTAATATTTTAAGTTTTAACTAAAGCTTGACCGGAACATCCGAGAGTGTTTGGATTTATTTTTTATTAAAAAGTATTTCTTTTGCATATGTCATAACATAAACTTTTATAATTTACTTGTGTTAAATAATTATTTAATATAATATTGTTAAACACAATATTGAGTAGTTTATTTTGTCTCGTAAACTATCAATTGCATCAACCACATTTTTATAGTATGATCTATGCATTCGTACAAATGTATTTTTATTTTTTTTATAAATCAAAATTTTATGATAATGTATAATAAAATAATGTTATATACTATTTAAAATCTGGTGCTATATATTTTATACTTTCAATATTTATCATATTGAATTTACATTGAATTATTATTTATATGAAAATATACATAAAATAGTATATTTGTATTTATATATTATATAAGTGATTCTTTAAAAATTTAGGTAGGTTTTATGGTTTTTAATTTGATTAAAAGATAGTAATTGCTAAAATATGATTAGGTAGTTTTTAGTGGCGTTAAAATGTAATTAAGTAGTTGTTTTAGTTAATAATCAATTCGGAAATGTATTAATAAAATATGAAAGACAAAAAAATCTAAAACATAGGTTATTAATTATTTCAGTAATAATCTATTGTAAAGTGGTAAATCTTAAGGATATTTTTTTATTTTTTCTTCTCTTTTAACAATATAGACTATATTAGGTAAATACCTGCGGATTATCTATTTTTTAAAAAAATAATTAATTTATTTATTTTCATAAAAATGATCATTTCTTTATGGAATCCTAAATCTTGATTTTTAAACTTTTTTTATTTTATAAGAAAACAATATTTTTTTTAAAGATGATACAAAAATTAATGTAGCGATTATAGGTGATAACGCTTCACTTATAATATGAGCTACAGTTTCCATATCATTGTGTACAACTATTTGGTTGTTCTCTTTTTCATGTTTTAGGCAGATAGTTTTGTCAAGGATTTGGTGTACTCGGATCAGATTTGTAACTTCCTATTTCATCTTTACGCTAGAATAAGATCCGTGTCATGCGTATAAAAAGTATATATTATTAAATGTATGAAAAAACATAACTTGCTTTATATCGGTTTGCTTAAACATGATCATTCGTATTTTTAATAAATGCACCAACTAATAACTTTATTTTTATTTATGGCCAATCAAGAGAATAATGGAATGTAATCAAAGATTTTTGAATAGGCCAATGACTCCTAAAGATATTGCTAACTTGTTTAATATATAAGAGAAATTAGTTATATTATTTAATAAGACTTGTTTTAGTTTGGTTAATAATGGACCAGGCAAAAACCCAATTATGAAAACTATTAGACGATGCTTTAATTTTTTTTCCAAACGAGTCCAACTATGATCTCTACTTTATGTTGTTGGTGGATTTTTGCACCATGTGAACTATTAGTGACATTCACAAAAAAGGAGATTAGATTTTCATTCCGAAAACAATCGAATCTCCATCCATTTCTCAGTTCTTTCACTTCCTCCTATTCTTTACTCAATAAATATAATAATAAATTAAAAGGATTCTAACTATAATAATAAACTAAATAACAAAAATATAACACATGTATCTTAAAAAACATTTTCAAATATTTTTGATCATCTAAATTAATTTTATTAGATTCCAAATTGAATGATGTTGTTATGGGGTTTTTAATCAATAAATAGTGAATAATAATACTTTAGTTAAGCAAAATGATCTATTTTACTATATAAATTAAAGTATGAATTATGAATACTAGATATAACAAAATTTTAACTGTAATACATCAAACTAAATAATGGACTACTGTATTCAAATATATTATTAGTTGTTGCAATATGAAACTAAAACTGATCAAAATTGTGAAATAGTAATTTTTGTTCTCGGTTGCATCTGAATAGTATTCAAGCAAAACAAAACATAGCATCTAAAAATTAAATTTCGTCTAAAAGTTAATCAAAGAAATAATAAAAAATTTAAATTATACGTACTTATACATTTTAGGTTCTAGATTGTTACGGTGATCTATATCCCTTCATCTCCATATTATCATCTAATTGGTAAAATCAAAAACATGAAAGTTTAAAATAAACAAAAAAGAAGAAATTATGCTAATATAGAAAAAACAAATAAGTACATCGTCCTTTTGTCATAATCTTTTTTGGTCTATTTTGGACTAAACATACCTTTAGCTTATTTTAAAAATTCATATCAATTATTTTAAGATTCAGAAAAAGATGAAAATATACATTACTAGGGTCGGCCCGCCCTACGGGCGGGTTATACTTTAAAAATAATATATGATTAAGATTGGTGTATATGTTTTGGTTTGTTATGAATTGTAAAGATATGTACGAAGTACTTTTGTGTATTTTTTTTTTGTTTTTTTACGTATAGGCAATATATATATAAATATTTTGTTCATAGACAGCATAAATCTTTTATTACGCGACAAAGATGAAAAATATGGTATAGTTTGTAGATGACAAATATGTTATTTTAGACTTGAGTCTTGATGTCTAAGATATCGTGACACGACATGCAAGACATCTTATGTTCATTCGGATCCAGTCAAAAATGCAATCGTGATGATACATGTGGTTACAGTCCAGCTTATTAACACAATCACTTGCTACAATTTTGGTGATGCATATAGTGCACAATTCATCTTCTTCCGTTGGTGAGGGAGATCTCTTATGAGTTTGAAGGTTTGATGTAGCTACCTCGGCGTCGATCCTGTGAACGGAATGAGGATTAAAATCTGTTAGGTAGATTATGATGTGTACATTTTTTTGGTCGTAATCGGTGAGGGCTGATAATTTGGTTTTCACGAATGAAGATGAGGCTTTTGCGATTCGCACGACCGAGTACATGGTTATGTCATGGTTTATGAGCATAGTTTGCATGTTGTCAATGGTTTCGTAAGTAAGGTAGCAAGAATCAGTAGTTGAGAAACTGAGTGTGATCAATATATCGGTCTGATTTGTATTCCAACGGTTTATATTTATGGTGAGATCTCTTTTGGGTTCAGACATTGTTGAGTATGTTTCGTAGTCAAAGGAAATAGCATAATCTTGTTCTGGTTCCATAATTATTGGATGGAGATAAAGAAGTTTGTATGGTTACATGATCTATTTATGCTGTGAAACAATTGAAGTTACATGTGGAATGGTGTCTTATATTTTGAAACATATAGCTATTATGATGTACAGAATTTAAATGCGAAGCGTTAGTATATTTATTGGCAAATATCAGTTAACAAACGTGATAGGTTATGTATGTTATTTATATATGTTTATGTTTGCCTAATTTGCGTTGAATGCATAAAGTAAATATATACATCCTCATGGGCTCATTATAGGTTGAGACGGGTGGTATGTTATATAATATCTCAGCATAATTTGTTTTCGTCCTTTAGTTAATTTTAAAACAAATGTCAAGTTTTGAATAAATTGGTATATAGTTCAATGGTAATTTTAAATCTATATAGGGGGCACTAATATAGAAAAAAAGTTTAAGCGATTTTTTTAAAATTTATGGTGTAGAGACGCAGCATCATCAAATATTAAAGGGACATATTTATTTACCGTATAAAGGTTATGATCCGGTATAATTCACCAACCTTACGGCGTAGGAAAACTTTAATTTGTTTTTTTGAAGTAGATGATAGATAAAGGTGTTGTCAATTTCTTGAAGTAGATGTAAAGCAGTCATAGTGTTTGTTTGAAGTTTTATTTCATTTCCGTGTGTGTAAATTTTAATGGTAATTTAAACGTATATGGCGTCCAATTTGTAAGACTTCATTATTTCATGAATTTTTTCATTACAATGATAGATCAAGCTGTTTTCAAATTTTGATTTTCATGAAAATAAGTCAAAGTTTATATAATATTTTTTTTTACGTTCCCATTTCTTTTATGTTTTAAGAAGAGTAGTTTAATTTTGGATTTTTTGTGTGGGAGGCAGAGTGTAAGTTATGTTGTTATTTAGTAAGGAACATTATATAGATGAAACGTTTGATAGGAATTGTTTTTCATTGTGCACATAAAAAATTACTTTGTTTTCTAATTGATTTACATGTTTAATGTTATTATAAAATTTTTTCTTGTTTTTTTAATTATACACTTTGATGGTCATTTCAAATCTATATAGCGGGCACTAATACGAATAAAATGTATTTGTAGAATTTGACAAATTCATATTGTAGAGAAGCAGGTTCATCAAATATTAACGGGACATATTTATTTTACCATACAATGTTTATGATCAGGTATAATTGAGCATATTTATATTGAATTTTATTTTTATACATTTGTGTTGGAAGCAAAGTGCATTTGAGACGGCTGGTAGGCGATAATGCTCGGTATATATATATATATATTATTTTTTCCTTTTGTTTTTTTTTTAAAAAACCCTGGAAATTGTATAATTTTTTGTAAACTTTAATGGTAATTGTAACCATAATTAGCGGCCAATTATACGAATAAAATGTGTAGATAAAGTTTTTTAAATAGATAGTTTGGAGAAGCATTATAATCAAATTTTAAGGGGACATAATTATTTGCCAATACAAAATTGCTGATCAGGTATAATTCATGATTTTTATCAATACAATGATACATCTAGGTGTTATCATTTTGGAAGTTTATGGGACAATGTCGAAGATTATGTAAAATATTTAATTATATTATCATTTCTTATATTTTCTTAGAATAGCAGTTTTTTTTTTTGTCGTCAGGGAAAATAAGTATGGAACTTTTGAAAACATGCCTGATAGACGACTTTCATATATTGAACTTATGAGCAGTTGTTTTAGGTTGGTAAAGTATAATAAAATGACAAACGGGCTGGTTATACTATAAAAATAATATATGATTAAGATTGGTGTATAGGTTTTGGTTTGTTTTGAATTGTATAGATGTGTACAAAGTAGACGGGAACGTGAGAGGTCTATATATGAATCAATTTTTTTTTTGTGTTTACACAAATATATAAGTTGACAGATATAATGCGAAAAATGTGAACGTTTTAGCAAAAAAAAAAAAAAAATGTGAACGTGAGCATTTTTTTGTATTTATTTATTTACAATAATTAGGATGGTTGTACAGTTTGAAACGAATTTAATAAAACTATAAGATGCCAAGTACATATAGCTGAATTGTAATATTAAACAACTTGGAAAACATTTGAATATGGCAATAGACCATCGAAAGATATAAAATAAATTCAATTAGTACATTGAAAAACCAATAAACAATTGTCCATTAACTGTCATACCTATTCGCCTATACAATAGGTTGAATGTTTACAATAATATCAACATCTAATTATTTGATGAATTAGAAATTCATTAAATTATTTAAAAAATATTCAACGTTATAGAATTTACAACACTAATTAATACGTAAAAATTACTGAGATGATAAACCTATTTATAAGAACGTTGTTGTATATTGATAATTGTTCAAATCATCACGAACCTCATGATTCCGATCTTGCAATTCATCTTCATTGTATTACCTTTACAGTAACAAAAACAAAACACATTTGCATTGGTTGCTATTTGCGTACGCATTTCTAATATTTTGTTCCCAATCCAGGGATAATTTTAAATTTTTTTCTTGGCTTAAAATATGTCTGATATTAATTGCCATCGAGAGACACATTTTGAAAATAAAATTTGCATTCACAGTATAATACGTTTTTTTTTTTATTCACACTTATTATACATGGCTCAATTATTAAAGAAACGTTTAGCTTAGTTGCATTGAATCTTCATATTTGTATTATTTAATTTTTACTATTATACTTAGCACATTTTCCTAGCTTGGTAGAAAATAATGCATTCTACCACAAAAAAAATACTTACTTTACATTGCATTTGTAGAACCGAGACCCAATTAATTTTTTTTTTACTATTAACATGGTTCTCGATTATAAAATAATCAGCATGGTATCAAACAGTGAGATAATTGAGTAATCCTTAATAGGCTATTGTCATGGTTATGATAAAAGAGTAAACATCAAGCACATGCTAAATTCATAGTGGGAACAACATCGGGATGTGAAAATTCATATTAGCATGATAACGTAAAACATTCTCAGAGTGTTCATTTAAAAAGGTAAAAACTGAAGACAGAAATAACAAAACGGAGGAAAGCAAATAACGAAACTGGAGCAATAATAAAACTCTGAGAGTTATCGTAAACATCAAGCAACACGCGCCTTCTTCAAAGGTCGCGAACCCGAGCCGCCAGTCTTCTTTTCAGCATTCTCACGGACTCCTACTGTCTTCACATCAGCACGGCGTGGCTCACCGGGTGGCTTGTCTTCATCATTGTCGTTGTCATCCCCCTGAGTCAATGAATATGTTATACTAACATGTCTACGTAGAGCAACAAACAATAGAGGACGCATTTAACTTACCTCATCGTTCACGTCAGCCAATGGGGCACGACCAATCTCATCAACGATGCGTGTTACAGTGAATGTTTTATGATGTTCGGTGAAATTGTACGCAGTCACTCTGACCTGGAAAGTGTACGTCTTTCCTTCCATTTCGGAAATGAATGGAGGCAAAGCGGTGTCTTCAGGATTGACTCCATCTGCAGCCTATTTGAGAGGAAAGTAAGCAAAACTGATTTGCGTATGGATAGTTGAGAAGACTTCGAGTAGAGAGAATATAAATTACCAGCATCTCGGCAGCCTCACTTGCCCGGAGGCCATGAACTTTGGTCATGACACCATCAAACCAAACAAATGTCCCTTCAGCAGTCTCGTCCGAAATGGTCGTCTCAACACGATATCTTCAATTAAAAACAAATAGAAGCCCAACTATCAGTGAGATGCAATTGGAACATATATTTTTAGGCAATGCATTATGTACCGAAGAGTTCCAACAGCGTGTGAATTTGCGCATCGAGCACAGGTGAAAGCGGAAACAGTACGCTGCAACTTCTTACTGCATGTAGCGCAAGCAACATAGCACCACCCCTTATCTGCGTCAAGACGACTAACCTTCCCCGTGCATAAGAAGTCAATTTCCTTAATGATTTATACAAATTTTAGTAAGCAAATAGCATTATATGAAACGATACAAAGCTAACCGGAAGATATTAGACCTGTGTAGAGGCATTCACGATAAAACTCTTCAGCTCAGCGATTGTCAAAGGCTCCACCTTTGCATATCCCCTAAGCAGTGGTGCAGCAGATGGAAGACCAGTGTCCCTAGTGACCAGCCTATAGAATAATAAAATGTGTAAGGGCAACAAAATATGTAAATACAGACGTATACATATAATAAACGTTAATCTTACGAACTTCCCCTGCATTGGTGTCTTTATCAAAATATATATGTGTCCCGGAAGTTGCATTCAAGAACAAACGGCCTACAAAGTGTACCGAAGTTTGAGGACCACATTTGCAAAAATCATTATATCAGACGTGAGCTTTGGATCAAAACAATACCTCCAATCAGCTTTGGGTTAATGCTGGTAGCAACAATAACCTTTGGATCACCACGGAGTTCTTCCAGTTGTTTGTGGAAGGAGATAGCTTGCGAGTCAAATAAGCTCAACGTCACGGTTTCATCACTGCAAGAACATATCACAGACTTTAAATGGAATATAGATCATCATAACCTCTGAAAACTAAGTACATTATCAATGGTAATAGCAAATGTAGGGTTAAAACAACCTATCCAGTTTGATGGTAACCATAACCCGATTGTGTCCTTGCGGAGGGTCACTGAGAGTGCTCTTAACCCCAGTGATTTCACCGATGATGTCTATGAGGGGTTTAAATTAGTATATTTATATGGATATAAAGAGAACTACATATTATAACCAAACCTCATATATGTATGGAAATTATTTCTTAATAGTATGTCACCTGGTAGCTGAGTGTTCGTATTAGCCAGTCCGACCAACTCTGTTTGGTTTCGGAACCGGAATGAGGCAAGGGAGATAATGACTCAGTTACCTGTTCGAAATTGGTGCTATCATTGAACCGTATCTGTAAGGGGCAGTCGGATAGCCTGAAGTTCTGGGCACATCAAAGCCCGATACTGAAAAGATTGAACCGGCAGCAAGCTTAGATCGGAATTTCTCAAGCCGGTTTGCATTGATCGTCGCTTGCATAACGGTCGACTTGAAAGGATGAGAATTTAATCAGCGTCGACCATAAGAAATCAGAATTAAAACGCAGGAAACAAACTTACATTCACATCAACCATCAGCATGTCGACCCACATAAGTTCTCCACCACGCTTAACATTCCTAGCCTCCCAAAAACGCAGGAGCCTAGCCTCGACGACGGAGGAGAGCATTTGACGGCCTTGAGATCGGAAAAAAGAACCCATGAGATTAATAGTGAACATTGAAGAAGACGTAGTGGGCGAGGGAATAAATGTGATTTACATATGCAATTACGGAAGCCGTTTCAGAGGGTGAGATGGAGCGATAAGGGCAACACGGCGACGTCGCTGGAAGAGCAGTCGGTGTGAGGACTTTAGGGCGTTGAGGGCAAATGTCACAGACGAAAGAACGGGAACCGGCGACGGCGACGGCAGAGGTGGATGCTTTTTTTTTTTTTTTGTTGAAACCTTAGGGTTAGGGAAATATGGATGGGCCAGAAAGGAGATAGCTAGGCATCAAAATAGAAAGGCCCAATAACGAAGCCCACTTAAAGAGCATGAAGACAGGTGTCACAAAACTATAACCCCTACTTAATGACTTGGCGTCTTACGTGTCAACACCATGAATGAGAGAACACTCTTTTATATAAATAGATGTACATAAACAATAAACAATCATATAAAAATATTTTAGTTGACTAACTATTTGTAAAACAGAAATTCATTTTTGATCTACGAATCGTAGATTATACAATGTAGTGTCTACAAAAAGGTAAATTATATATTCGGATAATTACATATATATTTGCAGAGAGTAAATCGTAAAATCAAGTGAAATGATATTAATCTTCCACCGTAGAATAAACAGTTTTCCATTATCCCTATGATCTACAATTCGTAAGATTTCTTGAACTACTCTTTAGTATTTATCTACTAACACGAAGTCATAAAATCTGCCAATTTACGAGTAACCTATGACTGTATGGTTACAATATCTAACAAAATAATGTACTCTACTGCAGTGAGATTTCACATCCTATTTCTTTCTCTACATTCTACGGGTAGCAGAATGAACGTTCTGCCATATTCGTAATGTTAATTTTCCCCAAATATCTCCGAAATCTATTAAGAAAATATTTTCTAAATCTGTGATTTCCTAATTTTTCGTGTTGGCTATGTTTTTTTCAAAAAGAACCGTTATCTTGTTCATGGTATTTCCCATCTCTTTGTTCATCCCTTCCTAACGTGATCTTGCTTAAACCTACAATTTTTTATTTTGTTTTTGAGGAAGATGCATATCTATGCCTCTTGTGGGTTCTGGAAATTTGAGCATCTTAAAGGATGAAGATTTGTTGTTGACAAAGAAAAAAGAGGAAGAGTCCTAGTTGTGGAATCGACAAGTTCCTTTGCAGAGTTAAGGATTATGGCTTTTGAGGATTTTGGAATAGACCAAAATATGGTCTAGACCAAAATCTGGTCGAGATTGAGTTAAGCTACTTATCAATGGAGTTAATCAGTACCATAGACTGTCCACATGTGATCATCGGGAATGATAGCCAACTTAAAAGTTTTGTTTCATACGCACGTGGTAAAGCTTCAACAAGTTATGTGTCTCCACTTCACCGATCCATGAAAATTGCGATAATGGCAACATTGAGCTGGACAAGGAGGCATCTAACTCCGCTTTGAGAGAGCGAGGTGAACATTCCTCGTTTTCACCTCGAGATGACAATGCTAGCTCATCTGAATCGAATAAGCATGTCGAAGAAATATGTAAGTAGAATGACTTGGAAGAGGATGATGATGTCGACTTAGGTGCAAAAGAAGACAAAAGGGGAAAGAGTGTTCGATATTCTTTGATTGATGTTGTGAAGAAGAATGAAACATTTGAAAACAAATTTTCGTTGAAAGCATCTTTCGAAATCTCTGCAATGAAGCATAACTTGGATTACAAAGTTGTGAAGTTAGACAAAAAACTTTGGTATATCCGATGCATTGACAAGCAATGTAACTGGAGTGTTCGAGCAGCGGGGTTATCAGGCTCCACATATTTCAGCATCAACAAATATGTTGCAGATCACACATGTGTTGCGTCAAGTAAGAAAATTATGGTCGTACATCTTTTGCTAAAACTATTGGCAAGATTATAATTCATAGTATGATGGTGTGAAAGAAGGTCCGAAAACTAAGGAGGTCATACAGATTATGAGAATGAATCATGGCTGCGAGATTTCTAAATCCTTGGCATGGAAAGTTTGTGAAATTGCAATTAATGAGGTGAGAGATATTCCAGAAAAAAGTTTTGGGAACACCTCAACTCTCCGGTTCACAAGATTAACATACAAAGAGATCCAATAGAGGTTTCTCAGATTAACCGGGATGTAGATACGGTCAACATCAACTTGCCATACTGACCATGTTCTTCCATGATATAGGAGCTCACCTTTTCCATAGCTCATTAGATTATCGTCGAATTTGAAACCCCTTTTGCTCCCTTGAAACTTGTTGTAGGAAGTTATAATTTGCATACTAAACAAACAACTCATAAAAGCCACTCGGTCTAGCTTCCATCGACGTTGTGTAATTTTTTCCTGAAACAAATACATCATCGCGTCTATGTCCTGCAAAGCACAATAAAAGATGTAAATAATGCGACAACATTAACAAGATGTAAAATAGGTTTAGTTAAACTAACATAGTTCTTGACCCATTGGTCAGACCCTATTATGTGCAAAAAAAACTGAAGGTCAAATATGGATGGTCCAACCTGAAGTGATCTGTATAGAGAAAACATTAGTGTGTCAAAATCCGAAGGAAAAACAAAAACAATGAAAAGGGGTTACTTGGGATTCAAGGACCATTCAATTAGTTTTGAACATTTATCTTCAGGGACAAAAATCAAAGGGTAGTCGCTTTGTTTGCCAAGGATTTCTGGTGAAATCTTTAGTGTCTTTGGTGTTCCTGTCTTGAGATAGATCAAAACCTTTAATAATTGACTCTTGTGTAAGGTTACCCATTGTTTTCTGTAAGTTCTCTTTGGTTCTTATATTGACATCTAAGGTACCAAACAAACTGTCAAACGAATCAGACGTCTCTTCATCCTCGTTTTAAAAAGCACAAGACATAACATTGACACCTTTTAAACATATATCTTACAACATCATCCAAAATAAATATTACAAACCGCACACAAACATCATCCAAGACTCGATATTACAAACCGCACACAAACATCATCCAAAATCAATATTAGTACAGTACATGGACATAATAGCAAATGTTACAAACCGCACACAAACATCATCCTTACATCATTACATTACAATATCAAAGTCAAACACCATCACAAAGCGATCTATTTCTTGTTTACCTTTGACTGTGACCTTGTCTTAGCAGCATTCGCAGGACCACCAGTATTAGCAGTAGCTCGACTGCGAGAAGGAGCTCCTCTGTGAGAAGGAGCAGGTGCAAGGGTGTCAGTATCCGTCGCATCAGGCGCATGAGTGTAAATAGAAGCCTGAGCATCACCACCAGGGTGGGTACAAGTCGGAGCATCACCAGCAGTGTGAGAACCAGCAGTGAGAGTAGAAGCCGGAGCAGGTGGAGCAGTGTGAGTTGAATTCGGAGCAGGCGGAGGACTGTGAAAAGGACCACGAGTCAGAGATGCAATGAACTTCTCCTTAAATTTTGAGACACAGTCTTCAATTGTGTCCACTACCATCTCCTCCAAGCCAATGAAAGAAAACTTAAACAAAGTGTGAATATAGGACTTCATTTCCACTTCAAGATCTCTATATTTTTGGTTGATATATGGCAAAGTAACCCCTTCTTCCTTGAATCAGCACCAATATCTTGAAATTTGCTCTTTCTTTTTCTCTGAACAGTCACAGGGGTTGACTCAGTTTCTTCTTCCTTTGCAGTCTCGCTTGTTTATTCAACCTCCACATGCTCTGAATTATCATCTTCAGGACTGTACCCATGTGGTTGTACAATCTCCTGATAAGCCAAACATGCTTACTCCAGTCATACTTCTTCTTGTACATGTCAATAATTATTTTGACTCTTTCATCCTTCATCTCATCGGTTCGAACAAAGTTTGCATGAGCAATGAGATCACAATTCCAAGTAGAAGAGATGTATGGAAACACATAACTAAAGGTTTAGTTATAGATATTTAATAACTATGAAATTCAATAAGAGTAAAAATAATCAAAACTTACATTGGATCCAAAGTCAGACTTTATGCTAATAATATCCTCATAAGAGATATTGGCTGATCATTTCCAATTCTTGCGTCTCATGCTAGTGACGCCTTCTCGGAGTTTCTGACCCAAAATAGACCCAATGTCTGGAATAGCCTCCATCAACCAAATATGAAATGCATACGAGAATCCATCTATGACATAACTCTTCTGAATCTTCACTTTATCCCTAGCGTTGATGATGGAACTCACCAGCGCATCAAAGGAGTGAAGGCCCCATAGATACTTTCTCATCTTCGCGAAATCCATCACCAGCTTGATGTACTTGTGTGGAATCTAGACCTTCTCATCATTTTCCATAACCATGCCAGCAATGACACACAAGTACACCAACCCCAGCCTATCAACATGAGACCACGTATAACACGTTTTTAGATGCACCTTCCTGATTCGTTGTACGTTGATGTTTTGTTTCTTCTTTAACAACGTACTCCAAACCCCTTTATCATGTTTCCATGTATCGATCTCCAAGTCATGCTCGTCTTGGTATTTGAGACCAATGACTGCATAGAATTTTGCATCGAAAACCTCAGCGGCCTCCTAACATAATGGAACCACAACTCAAAATGCTTTGCAATGAGAAGCTGCTTGCAAACAAAATGGTGGATCACTCTCCCTGAATAGCCAAGCATGTGTTCATCAATGGCCATAACCTGAGCAAAGACCGAATCACCCAAGACATCCATGTACTCCGCATTAATGAACTTCTTTGCCAATTCAAGGATACTAGCTTTGCAACTGTTGTTGACCTTATCAACTTGTGTTTCGGTTCCCTCTTTGAACAAGCATTTAGGCAATTGATCCATCGACATTCCTATGAAAAAATCACAATACAACATCAATGTCACGAAATAAACCACCACAAACTCTATATCAAATAAATCATTCACACAAACTCAAATTATGATTACTAAATACTCATATCAAAGTAAAAAGATAGTACAGACATTAGAAGATATTACAAAGGCACTACTCTAAAAACAAGTGGTGTTTCGTCTAGCCAACCAAATTCTCATTCCAACATCAATAACCCGAGACATTACAAGTGTGTAAAAGGTGTCTCAGAAAACACATACGAGAAGCCAAGACATCTCAACACAAAATTCAAAAAGCTCTTCTTTTTTAGAGTAATCGAAATCTATCCTAAATCACCCAACAAAAACATCAAAAGTTACTTCTTTTTAAGTGTAATCGCAATCTATCCTAAATCACCAACACAAACATAAAAAAAATTAAACTTTGATAACATAGACACCTAAATTATTCGCACAAACTAAGATCGAAACATCTAAGTATGATAAAAATTAATCAAATTAAAGAAAAAAGAGACATGCAAATCGAATCACAAGTGTAAGGTACAACCTGAAAAGCTCAATTTCTGTTGCTTGAAACTCGAGTTGAGAGTGTATGTTGCAGAGAGGCGAGGACCGAACTTCGGTTTCGGCCACGACGAGATGACAAATTGAGTATGAGGTCTCCGAGACTTCGATTAGGAAGAAGAAGATCGGCGGAGTCCTACCAAGAATAAGGAACACTCGCGATGGCAGAGTGAATCGACGCCGAGACTAATCGCGCGTGACACCAGAATTTTCGCCGTGAGTGTCGTTTTCTCTCTAGAAAAACAAAAAAGTTATATCAATTAGGGTTCATCAAGAATAATATTTGGGGATTTTTCGAGTCACCCTTATTTGTCTTAGTTTTTTTTTTAAGTAATTGAATTTAGAAAAACAAAAATTAAATTTACAATAGGAATTTAATTGAATTTACATTAAAGAATAGAGAAATATCCTAAGATAACCCTAAAAAGTTTTTGTCACAAAAATAACCATCAAGAACAAAAATGACAATCTAGCCTTTTAATTTAAAAAATTATTTTTTATTTTATTTTTTTAATTTTTAAACTCACCCCACACCCCATCCCACAATTCTAAACCCTAAGTCTATATTAGTTAATCCAGGTTAACAAAATGACTAATATACATTATACCTCTTGGGTTAACTATCTAGACTAGGGTTTAGAGTTATGGGGTGAGGTTTTTAGGGTGAGGTTTAAAATTGATTTTGAAAATAAAAAAGCTAGATTTGTACATTTTGTTCTTGAAGATTAATTTTAGTGACAAAAGCTTCAAAAAAGTTATTTGGAAGAGTTGCCACTAAGAATTATAGTATATGAACAACTATATTTAATTTATGGCAATAGACGATGTACTTATTTTCTGTTTAGCAATTTTCTCTATAACCAATCACTTCTACCAAGTGTACGACAACTCGACTTCTTTGCAGCATTTACGGGGTATTGAATCATCTACTCACTAAGAATTAAATATGATCGGTTGAAGAAAGGAAACAACAAATACTATTGGTGTTGCTGTTTTTGAAACCTCAATCCTTATAATATTCATTCATTCCGAATGATACTTTCGTATTCAAAAGTTGTATATGTACAGCTTTACACATAAAAAGTATGAGAAATTTGATTACCAATAATTATTTTTTATATAGTAATGATTCTCGATTTTAAAACAATATAAATTTAATAAATATTTTGTTGAAGTTTATAATTATTATTAATTAATTCAATGAAATTAAAAAAGATATAATACTTTTTCTAAAACATAGTATATTTTTTGGATGAATGAAATACATGTTTAGAAAAGAAAATATTCGCCAAAAGATACTATTTTACATTTTGAATGCATGTCTCATTAATAACGAGTATTTGGCTACTTAAAAATGATTATATTTACTGAATTTTTAGTTGTTCAAAATCATGGGGAAATATATAATTAGAAGAAGAATATGCATTTATAGCTGAAACTTTATATCTCTACCTCGTTCTAATGTATACATGTTATTTACATATGGAACACTATTAATAAAGCTTACCATTTGTCTAAAAGCTAAGTAAAGATATAAATTAAAAACTATTTACCACTACCAAATGTAGAAGTAAGGATATTAATGACATACACAATTCTTGTAATAAATTAAAAATTACTTAGCATGAAAACACTTACATATTGAACATTCAAGAAACTGACTTCATCAAAACATCATAACTCTGATACATGTGTAAACTTTATAACATACGTTATTTTGGACACAAATGAAGTAATCGAGACAGCCTTATAATCAGTTGAGGTCCATCTAACATATAGTTATATTTTATCAAACTAACTATGAGATTGATAATAGTAGTGTAACGAAAACATAGATTTTCCATTCTTTCTTAATAAAGGTATATGAAATTACCTAATATGATTAATATCTATATATATGTGAAATTTAAACTTTGATATAAAGATTTGATAACAATTTTGTATCTCTATAATTTTGTATATTTTATATTACTATATAATTAAATAATAACATTAATGTATAATATATTTATATTTTTTCTTAAACTTATATTTTGTTTTTTTACAACGACTATAAATTACTAGAGATTATGTAAAAGTCCTGCTTGAAATTTTGTGATCATGGTTAACATATATATGTTATAATAAGATATACTATTATATCATAAGTATATGAAGGTCATTAATAGATATTCAGATTATATATAATATATCGTTAAATTAAATATATATCGATCATAAAAATACATAATACTTTAATTTCAAAATTTGCTTAAAAGTAGTGAGACATTGATATTTTAATTTCAACTGTTGCTTCGATATTTTGAGAACGATATATAATCCTACTATAAAGCTAACACCTTAAAACTATTAAACTCTCGCATACTGAAATTGGTGATTAGTGGTTTAATGTTACGCACAATGTACTAATACTTAATAAAGATCATATGAATAGGAAGCTTCAATTAATCAAATATTCATACTAAAATTATATATAGATGTTTATGTTAATTTCATTTAAATTTAATTATAGATAAGCATATAAAATAAAGTATAAATGATGTTTTGTTTTGTTTTATTTACCAAATAAAATATTGTAATAAACAAGAGTGATTGATTGTTATGTGTTTATCCAATTTAACATATACTAAAAGTTACTCTTCTCGATTTAAATATGATTTTATAATTGTAAATCACACCATAATAAGAATATTAAAATAATTTGTATACATAATGTTCATTCTCTCATCGTTACATATATGTGTGGTTGTAAGGAATTAGATTTATAAGGAGTTTGAATTAAAATGAGTTACACTATTTGTGTTTGAGGTTGTTGACCATGTTGTAGACACAAACACCATGTAACAAAGTATTCCTCAAATTCAACCAACACTCTTATTATTTTTTCGCTCAGTCATTTTACTCAGTGGCTGTAGAATACCTTTGTATGTTCGAAGAAATTTCAGATAACTTAGCTTATCTCACAACCTCTCAAAGTTCCCTTGAATATTATTCCCCATTTCTTGCTCATCCTTACCATTCATCCCAAATCAGATTTAATGTTCACATAGCGGTCTCGGCTCTTCGACATATGCTCTGTAACTATACATATCCCTCATGCTCCATATGCTTGCTCCTCGCTTCCATCTTGCACAAAGTCAGGCCACGATTTGAACATATTCCATTCCTAATGTGGAAGGTGTCTCTGTACAGGGATTCGCCATCATCGCTCATAAGGATTCATATAGTCAATGGTGAATCCTCTCTAGAGCTTTTTTCCGATAGCCTTCTAAGTCTTTATTGTATTGCTTTCCTCAATAGTTGAATGGCTTTGAAGTAATTTAAACAAGGATTTTCATCAAGTAAAGCTCGGTGGGCGGTGCTTGAGGAAACCAGCAATGTAATCACAGTTTATATCCGTAGTCTTAAACAACTTCTTGTTAGTCCAAGCTGTGGGAACTCCTCTGCATCACCTTTAAACAATAAGTGAAATTGTCAAAATAAATTTGAAGCTTATTTGTAATAATCACTTTCATAAATTAACAATAATAAACCCGTACGTTAACTGACAACAGCCTATTACGTCACCAGAACTGCCTTGGTAGAAACTGAGAAGTTTTTCTTTGCCTCTTAGGTGTTTTGCTCGTGGTTGAATGATGGCGCGGATAAAGAGATCTTCGTCGACTTGTCGGCTACTTGTTGCACTTTAAAGATCAGTTCCGTTGTTCAATGTTTGATGACAGTGAACACGTATGCTCGGACAGGAGAGCTTAAATTTCCAGGAAAATACGCGAAGCTCTCCACCACTGCCGCGAATGCCAGAAAACGTCTTCTCCATCGCCGGTTCAAGATTTTTGCGTTGCGTTAACGATTCTGGCGTCTAGGAGTTACGGCTCGAGTCCAACTCGCATCATTGAAACAGTGGCTCGCCATTATGGTGGCGCGATGTGGCTGGGCAATAAACCGCGGAAAGCATGGAGTTTGCTTTTTCTTGGTCTTTAAACCCGTGAAATAAAAGATTAAGAATCGGTCATAATCATAGTTAACATATTCGATTTTTTTAATATATTTGGTTCGTTTAAAAGTTCGGTCATAAATAGTTCATTGTCCATGTTTGATTAATAAAAATGGAATCACTCGAAATATTTTAATGGGCAAATTTTCAAATAGTTAATAAAAAATTAGTCATAAAAATAAATTTTAAAAAAAATAAACTAAAATTTTTTTTGTTTAAAATTTAATTTTTATTTTTTTAGTTGTAATTTTCCACTTTCAACCTTCCGTAACTCTAAACATTAGGTTTAGATTAGTTATTTAATCGGATAAATATATATATTTTTTTAATAAATTTATTTAATAATTTTTTAATTAAAACTATTTTTGTGAAATTTAAAATTTTTTGTGATATTTTTAAATACTATATTTAATTATTTTTCATTTTAATTGGTAAACGTGATTTATGTTTATAAACCGCGAATATTTGATGCTCGTTATTTGTGACTGGTATACCAAAAGAATCACGATGTTTCTTAACTTTTAGTGTGGACAATATGAGCAATAAATCTAAGTCTTACGGTACAATATACTTTATAAGAAACATTTAATTATATTTCTGTAAATTAGAATAATTTCAATCATTACTCTTTCTCTTCATAAAAGAAAATATAAAAATATTTTATTTTATAAAATCAGGGTAATAAGGACATGATTATGAAGTTTCGCTGAATTTTTAGAAAATTAAGAATAGTTTTAACTTTTTTTTAAAAATCAATTTAAACATCTGCAATATCATGATGCCTATACTATTTTTGTGGGTAGTGGTAGTGGACGAAGGAGCTCAAGGAGTAATATATTCGTTATAAAAGAATAAATCTTTTAATACCGACTATATAAAAATGATTCTAAATGAACAGGACAAATTCACGCTAAGTCGACAAAAAAACTTTGAACTTAGATTAATTTAGCATTAGATTATTAATCTGAACCTCAGTTACACAAAACAATTCTGACCTTAGCGTAACAATAGTTTACCTGTAAAAACTCTCCAATAGAAAGCACTGCGGAACCACGTCGTGTTACTTCCAATCAACGTTGATGTGTCTAAGGCTTTCGAAATTTCACATCACAAAGCGTTTCCATTCGGAGACGTAGAAAGGCCTTCGTAGTCATGACCACCAGTCTTTAAAGCAGTGAGCTGCAGCTTTTTGGCAGCCACGGCGGATTGAAGTGTGTTTCGTAAAGCGGCTCGA
>CAJHQP010009950.1:0-20386 GCA_905132765.1 Moricandia arvensis
GTTCTAGATGTTCTTCTAAGTTCTTGCTATTACTAAGATGTCATCAAAGTATACTACAACAGAAATGCCTATGAATGACCTAAGAACATGATTCATTAGCCTCATGAATGTACTAGGTGCATTGGTTAATCCTAATGGCATAACTAACCATTCATATAATCCATGTTTAGTTTTGAATGCAGTTTTCCATTCATCTCCTTCTTTCATCCTAATCTGATGATAACCACTTTTTAAATCTATCTTAGAAAAGATGCAAGAACCATGCAATTCATCAAGCATATCATCAAGTCTAGGGATAGGATGGCGATACTTCACTTTGATGTTATTGATTGATCTACAATCAACACACATCCGCCATGTACCATCCTTCTTAGGCACTAGGAGCACTGGTACAGCACATGGGCTCAAACTCTCTCGGATATAGCCCTTCTCCATGAGTTCCTCTACTTGTCTTTGCAACTCCTTGGTCTCAACCGGGTTGGTTCTGTATGCTGGACGGTTTGGAAGTGTAGATCTTGGAACAAAGTCTATCTGGTGCTCAATCCCTCTCAACGGTGGTAAACCAATGGGATTGTCGTCTGGAATACATCTTGAACTCCTGCAAAAGAGAAACCATTTCACTCGGATACACCGGTGTAGAATCTGTTAGGTTCAAAAGAGTTTCTTTAAACACAAGTAAGATAGCAGATTGTTGAGAATGGAGAGTTCTTTTGATATCACCCATGTTAGCATAGAAGTTTGGCTGCTTAGTTCCAGCCGGTTTTAGATCAATCTCCTTCTTCTTTGGAGTTGAACCTGATCTTGTTGAACTTCCTTAGGTGTCAAGGGAACCAGAGTGGTCTTGCGTCCCTTGAACTCAAAGGAGTGCTTGTTGGTGAAGCCATCATGGATAACTCGGTGATCAGGATTGCCAAGGTCTTCCAAGAAGTATGTGACCAGCTTCCATAGGCAACACATCACACAAGACTTCATCTTCATATCTCCCAATGGCTAAGGGAATAAGGACTTGACTTGAGACCTTCATGGTGCCTTCTTCATTCAGCCGTTGTAGCCGGTAAGGTTTGGGATGCTTCTGAACCTTCAATCCCAACTTCTTGACCAGGGTTTCACTCGCAGCATTCACACAACTACCTCCATCAACAATGAGGCTGCACACTTTTCCTTGGACCAAGCACCGGGTGTAGAAGAGGTTCTCACGCTGCTCCAGCTCCTCAGCCTTATTTTGCAAGCTTAGAAGTCGTCTTGCTACTAAGAGTTTCCCCTGGACTGGTCCTTCTTCATGTTCTTCTTCAGTGTCTTCTTGGTCAGACTCAGTGTTGTCATCTTCTGAGGCATACTCTCCATCTTCCAGCAAAATCATGACTCTCTTGTTGGTACATTCAGTGGCATAATGACCTCTTCCTTGGCACTTGAAACACTTGACATCACGAGCTCTGGAACTAGAAGCTTCAACCTTGCCTTTGCCCTTGTCAAAAGCACTGCTTGGTTTGGTCTCTTCTCTTGGATAGGACTTGTGATCCTTCTGGAACGGCTTAGACTCCTTAGGGTAAGGTATCTTCTCTTCCTTGGTGTTGTGTAACCGGTTAGAGCCATAGTGGTTGCGTGAATGTCCCTTCCTCTTGAGCTGTTGCTCCACAAGAATAGCCTTGTGTAGCATCTCTTCAAGCTCCACATAATGTTGCATCTCAACATTGTCTTGTATCTCTCGGTTTAAACCACATAGGAACCTTGACATGGTTGCTTCTCTATCTTCTGATATGCTAGCTCTTAGCATGAGCAACTCTATCTCCTGGTAATACTCCTCCACTGATCTTGAGCCTTGGGTAAGTTTCCTAAGCCGGTGATGCAATTCTCTGTGGTAGTGACTTGGAACAAACCTCTTGCGCCTGATAGACTTCATCTCTGTCCAAGTCTCAACTGGTTCCTCTCCATTCCTTCTACGAGTTGTGATGTACTGATCCCACCAGCTTAGAGCATAGTCATAGAATTCAGTAGCAGCAATCTGAATCTTCTTGTGGTTTGTGTACTGCTTACACTGAAAGACTAGCTCAATCTTCTTCTCCCACTCAAGGTAGGCATCCGGATCAGCTTTGCCATGGAATGGGGGTATCTTTATCTTCAAACCAGCAAGCTCATCTCCCTGGTTCATCCTTCTTTCTTGGACACACCTATGTCTTCTTTGGATTTGTCTTCAGGATGAACTGAGGTGTTCATACTCATTGTCAGTCTCCTCATAACCGGCATGCTCTTGGCGAGTTGCATGAGGTCTCTCTTCTCTCCTAGTCTCTCGGTTTGGAACTTGACTAGTAGCTCTCCTGATGTCTTCTCTGAGCTCTCTCCGGATGTCATTGAGGTTGGTCATCATCATCTCGGTCATGGTTGCTACCATGTTCTGATTGAGTTGAGCCGACATAGCCTCCATGAGAAGCTTGTTCTTCCTAACGAGTGCAGCTTCTTCTTCCGACTCGGATCCCATGCTTCCTGCACAAAGGCAAACAAAAATAACCAGTAAAAGGTTTCTAGGTAACAAGATAAGCAAAAAGGAAAAAGGAGAACACGAAAGCAAGCTTGTTTTGCAAGACAAAAGCGAAAAGGAACAAATCGGCTAGGTAAAAAGGAAAAAGGTTTCCGCCTACCAAGCAAAAAGGAAATTTCTCTAAACTTTGTCTAATCTTCTCTAAGGTTTTCTAGCACCCTAACAACCTTAACCTACTCGTGTTCAAGGTGATTAACAAGTTAAACAGATGAAACAAGGTGATCTAAAAGGAAAAGACTTATGCGGCTAGGGTTTTTTTCTCTCTCTAGGGTTTCTTGCAAGCAAAAAGGAAAAGTTTAAAAACTTGTCTAGTCTCTTATGAAACTCAAGCAGCCCTAAACAGTTTTAGATCTATTGCTTAAACAAGATAATAGAGATGAAACACGGATGAAACCAAAACAATAAGAGAGAAAACAAGCACTTCCCAACCAAAGTTGCTCTGATACCACTTGATGCGTCCCTAGGATGCTCTTTGGTTGATGGGAATGGATAGATCCTTGCAAGAACGAATCAGAGACTCAAGTTCTTCAAGGTTTGTGGATTGAATGGTGACACAAGAGGGATGGATTATCTCTTGATACTCCTAGATGAACAAATCGGATATGACACACCAATTTAGACACCCTTAGGTCTCTGGATATTACACACCAGAACCCGACACACTTTCTAGAGAGAGAGGCGTCAAAGAGAAAGATAACTCGTTGATTAAAAGATGCATGCTTACAATAGGGTTTAGAGACCCTTTTAAATAAAGAGAAACCGAGAACATGCTCTCTAGGGTTTCGGAAATAAGCAAAATGGAAACTATAGTTTAACTTTAACATAAGCTTAAAATAACATAAAAAAATGTAAACTTCTTTTAGCCTTGGACCGAGATAGGGCCTAAGTGATATGAAGACAAGTTGTGGCCTCGTTAAAAACCTTCCTCCGGAAAACCTCGTGGGACAAAACCAAAAGCAAGGAAAAGAGCACGCACCCCATGTCTTGCCTAGACACTAACTCAGCTTGATGTAGAGATGGCTTGAATTGTGATCAAGACATCTCGGATCAGACCTTGTCCAAGACTTTCTTGTTGTGGATGTGAAGTGAGTAATCCAACAACATTCTCTTTAAACTTCTTGACTCTGGAACGAGTCATGGGACCTTCAGGAATGGCTAGAGCATCATCACCAGGCTGCTGGTGCAATGTGGCTTCATGTGGCTCATCTAGACTCTCCTTGTTCTCCTTAGTGATCCGGTCCATGATCACATCAGAATGGTAATGTATCTGGTAACCCTCTAGGGTACTCCTATGCTGCTCATACTTTGCTTAATATCCCTGATCAATTATCAACTGAAAATGACTCTCATATTGCTTCATCTAGGTTGCCTAAGAACCATGATCATTTAGAAAATGAATCGCCTAGTTCCTATCATGCTCATAAAACTAGTAAGCCTCTTGTTGTTGATTCAGGAGCTTCTCACCATATGATTAGTGATGATAAGTTGATAAAAGACATAGAACCTGCTCATGGTCATGTAATGATTGCTAATGGTGATAGGATAGCAATAAGAGGAATCGGCAAGTTAAACCTATTTGATAAGGAGTCTAAAGCCTTTTACATGCCTGAATTCACATCTAATCTGTTGTCTGTAAAGAGATGCACCATTGATTTGCATTGTAATGTCATATTCAGTCCTAATGATGTGAAGTTTCAGGATATTGAGAGCCATAAGTTGATCGGAAAGGGAGTAACAAAAGGAGATCTTTACATGCTTGAAGACACCATCCCTAGTCCGGATTTTAAATACTCGTTTAGTTCTACTTCTGTGTTGAATAATGATGCATTGTGGCATGCTAGAGTAGGTCATCCTCATGTTAGAGCCTTAAGCTTAATGTTACCAGGTGTCATGTATAAGAATAATGAATGTGAAGCATGTATCTTGGGTAAACATTGTAAGGCAGTTTTTCCAAAATCTACAACTCTTTATGAAAAGTGTTTTGATCTTGTGCATTCAGATGTGTGGACTGCTCCTTGTTTATCTAGGGAAAACTACAAATACTTTGTTACATTCATTGATGAAAAATCGAAATACACCTGGATAACTCTCATTCAAACTAAGGATAGAGTGCTTGATGCATTTAGAAATTTTCAGGCTTATGTGACTAACCATTACCATGCCAAGATTAAGATTTTCAGGTCTGATAATGGTGGTGAGTATACAAGCCTTGCATTCAAGCAACACCTAGCTCAACATGGGATCCTTCACCAAACAAGCTGTCCTTACACGCCACAACAAAATGGAGTGGCTGAGAGGAAGAATAGACATCTTATGGAGGTGGCTCGGTCGATCATGTTCCAGTCCAATGTCCCCAAAAGGTTTTGGAGTGATGCGGTGATGACTGCTTGCTACTTGATCAACAGAACACCTACCAAAGTTCTAGATGACAAGGCACCGTTTGAAGTTCTGAACAAGGAGAAGCCATCCTTAAGTCATCTAAAGGTGTTTGGATGTCTATGCTTTGTTCTGGTTCCCGGGGAATTGAGGAACAAACTGGAACCAAAGAGCACAAGGGCAATGTTCATTGGGTACTCTACAACACAGAAGGGCTACAAGTGTTTTGATCCAAAGACAAGGCGAGTTATGGTGTCCAGGGATGTGAAATTTGTGGAGTCAAGAGGTTACTATGAGGAGAAGAGTTGGGATGATTTGAAGGATCTATCCCAAGTATCTGATAAGGCAGCAAGCCTTAGGATCATTCTTGAAGGTCTTGGGATCAATACAACCCAGGATCAGAGTAGGCAAGAAGGGCCTAACACTCATGAAGCTGAAGATCAAACTCACCATGATCATGAAGGGGGAAATGGACCTGAGGCCGAAGTAGATCAAAATGAGGATTACTCAGGAGATCATGATCAAGGTGAGGCAGCAAGTGAAGAAGGAATTGAAGAAGTCAATGGACCTGAAGAAGAAGGTCATGAGGAACCAGTGGAAGAAGCTCCACCTCTAAGGAGAAGTATGAGAGTAAGGAGAGACCCTTCAAACTGGGTTAACACTCGGGTGTACTACAATGCCCAAGCAGTAGCTCATCCGAGTCAGGTGGTATGTTCTTTTGCCAAGCTTCCAAAAGAGCATTGTGCGTTTATAACTGGCCTGGATGAAAGCCAAGTGCCAAGATCATATGAAGAAGCTATGAAGGATGAAAAATGGAGAGCCTCAGTTGCGGATGAGGCTAATGCCATGATCAAGAACGAGACATGGTATGAAAGTGAACTGCCTAAAGGGAAGAAAGCAGTTACCAGTATGTGGATATTCACCATCAAGTTCTTACCAAATGGGAAGATAGATAGAAGGAAGACAAGGCTAGTGGCTAGAGGGTTCACTCAAACATATGGAGAAGACTATCTTGACACTTTTGCTCCAGTTGCGAAGCTTCACACTATTCGGATTGTTCTTTCAGTGGCAACCAACCTGAAGTGGGATCTTTGGCAAATGGATGTCAAGAATGCCTTTCTTCAAGGAGAACTTGATGATGAAGTCTACATGAAGCCTCCACCAGGTCTTGAGAGTCTTGTGAAACCGGGAAATGTGCTGAGGTTGAAGAAAGCTATCTATGGTCTAAAGCAGTCGCCTAGAGCCTGGTACAACAAGCTTAGCACCACTCTGAATGGGCAAGGCTTCAGGAAGTCTGAGCTTGATCACACTCTTTTCACCCTCATCACAAACTCAGGTATCATTGTCCTTCTGGTCTATGTTGATGACATCATCATAACCGGAAGTGACAAAGCAGGTATACAAGATACTAAAGACTATCTAAAATCTGTGTTTGAAATTAAAGACTTAGGGGAGATGAAATACTTCCTTGGAATTGAGATATGTAGGTCCAAGGAAGGCTTGTTCATGTCCCAAAGAAAATACACCCTTGATCTTTTGAGGGATGCAGGTAAACTTGGTGGGAAGTTAGCAAAAATGACATTGGAGGATGGGTACAAAGTACCACGAGAGGGGAGATAGAAAACAGTCCATACCTTGAAGATCCTAAACTCTATAAGAGGATGGTTGGTAAGTTAATATACTTGACCATTACCCGTCCTGATATCTGTTTTGCTGTGAACCAGGTGAGCCAGCACATGCAAGAACCAAGGGAGCATCACTGGAGGATGGTGGAACGGATCCTAAGCTATCTGAATGGATCACCAGGCCAAGGTGTATGGATGGGGTGCAATGAGAGCACTGAAGTGGTGGGTTACTGCGATGCAGATTGGGCAGGAGATAGAGCTGATAGGAAGTCGACCACTGGCTATTGTACCTTCATTGGAGGAAACCTGGTCACTTGGAAGAGCAAGAAGCAGAAGGTGGTCTCTTGTTCAAGTGCTGAGGCTGAGTATAGAGCCATGCTGAAGTTGACAAATGAATTGGTGTGGATCAAAGGGATACTGAAGCATCTAGGAGTAGAGCAAGCCACACCCATGACTATGCATTGTGATAACCAAGCGGCTATCCACATTGCAACCAACTCGGTGTTCCATGAAAGGACCAAGCACATTGAAGTCGACTGCCACAAGGTGAGGCAAATGATTGGTCTTGGAGAGATCTTGCCATGTTACACAAGGAGTGAGGATCAGTTGGCGGATGTCTTCACTAAGGCTGCAAGGCAGAAGGTCATTGAGTCTATTCATACTAGATTAGGACTCATTGACCTCATACCAGACAACTAATCCCCTCGCTATGGGGTCTCCACTCTTTTTCCCTCATCAAAGGGTTTTATCCCACAAAGGGTTTTCTCTTTGGTGAGGTTTTTAATGAGGGGGAGCTCATAGCATTCCAAGCTTGACTTGTTCCACATGGTCAAGCTTGAGGGGGAGTGTTGATCTGAGGTAATAAAGAGAGGAGGTTTAAAGGGTTTAGGATGGATTTTGGGATCAAAGGGAAGGTTGTGCAAATCCCGGGTCAAGTGTACGGACGGTACGGACCGTACGGACTGTACGGCCGACCGTACGGACCACTCGACCCAAATGACTTTAAACTTGACCAAATCACATTTTGGTCTTGTGCAAATTCCGGGTCAAGTTGTACGGATCCGTACAACTCATGGTCCGTACATCCATGGCTGAAACTTGGGTCACAAGGCAGAAGGAAGAAGATAACCTTGGTGGGTGAAAAGGAAGAAGGTTAACTTGCTGGTAACTCGGTAAAGAAGTGGCTCGCGGATAAGGAGTCAAGCTTGACCAAGACAGCCTGTCCAAGGCTGGAAAGGAGAAGGCATCTGGTCAAGATGCCAAAAGCATCTCGGTCCCTCATCCACTCGTTCAAACAAGGCGCGCCTCTTCCCT
Organism: Moricandia arvensis; assembly: GCA_905132765.1. Taxonomy (NCBI): domain Eukaryota; kingdom Viridiplantae; phylum Streptophyta; class Magnoliopsida; order Brassicales; family Brassicaceae; genus Moricandia; species Moricandia arvensis. The sequence continues at coordinate 7,852 of CAJHQP010009950.1, forward strand.
TGACCGGCCACGTCTCCCACTCCATGACCTTTGCTTTTTGTATCCGTTGTAACCCTAAATCTCTGCCTATATATTTGTATCTCCTCTCTGAATAATCAATCAAGCAAATCATTTCTTTCTCTTGTGGTTCTCTCTACTCTCTCTCGAGTTCATCATGAACATCGAGCAAACTCTCTTCTAATCTCTCAATCTTTCACTCTCTCTCTCATACTCTCGGTTACTCTCGGTTACTCTACTCTCATTCTCTCAAAATCTTACCTTGGACTTGGCCTGCTTGCACACGACACACCTTGAGCACACCTTCTCCACTTCTTTCTTCATGTTAGGCCAATAGAAGTGTTCCTTAAAGGTAGACAGTGTCTTGGCTACGCCAAAGTGTCCCATCAACCCTCCTCCATGAGCTTCCCTAACATATAGTTCCCTCAAAGAACCACAAGGCACACACAAGCGGTTATCATAGAAAAGAAACCCTTTCACTTGATAAAACTTTCCACTAGCATGTTTCTCAGTGTTTCTAAAAGCTTCCTGAAACTCTGGATCATCAGCATAACAAGACTTAAGGTGTTCAAATCCCAAAAGCTTTGTTTCCATAGAAGATAATAGAACATACCTTCTTGAGAGTGCATCAGCAACTACATTCTCCTTACCTTGCTTGTACTGGATGACATAAGGGAATGTCTCAATGAACTCAACCCACCTAGCATGCCTCTTGTTAAGCTTCTGTTGCCCTTTGAGATGCTTAAGAGATTCATGATCTGTATGGATCACAAACTCTTTAGGCCAAAGGTAGTGCTGCCACGTTTGTAGAGCTCTCACCAAGGCATACAGCTCCTTGTCATAGGTTGGGTAGTTCAATGTGGCGCCTCCAAGCTTCTCACTGAAGTAAGCTATAGGCCTCTTTTCTTGCATCAGCACGGCTCCAATTCCCACTCCAGATGCATCACACTCTATCTCAAAGTTTTAAGAAAGTCAGGGAGTACAAGTAAAGGAGCACTGGTTAACTTCCCTTTTAGCAACTGGAATGCATCTTCCTGAGCTTGTCCCCATGCGAATCCCACATTCTTCTTGATGACTTCAGTGAGTGGGGCAGCAATGGTGCTGAAGTCTTTCACAAACCTCCTGTAGAAGCCAGCAAGTCCATGAAAACTTCTGACTTCTCCAATGGTTTTAGGAGTCGGCCACTCCTTGATAGCCTTCACCTTCTCTTCATCAACCTGTATGCCCTGTGATGTAACAACAAAACCTAGAAAGACAAGGTTATCTGTTCCAAATGAGCACTTCTTGTAATTAGCATACAGATTCTCTTTCCTAAGCACATCTAAAACCTGTCTCAAGTGCTCAACATGTTCTTTCATGGTCTTACTGTAAATGAGAATATCATCAAAGTAAACAACCACAAATCGACCTATAAGAGCTCTCAAGACATGGTTCATCAACCTCATGAAAGTGCTAGGGGCGTTAGTAAGACCAAATGGCATGACAAGCCACTCATACAATCCTAACTTAGTCTTAAAAGCAGTTTTCCACTCATCTCCTTCTTTCATTCTAATCTGGTGGTAACCACTCTTTAAGTCAACCTTAGAAAAGACACATGAACCGTGTAACTCATCTAACATGTCATCTAAGCGAGGGATAGGATGTCTATACTTAACTGTGATGTTGTTGATGGCTCGGCAATCCACACACATGCGCCAGCTTCCATCCTTCTTGGGTACCAGTAGAACAGGTACAGCACAAGGACTCATGCTCTCTCTGATGTGGCCCTTCTCCAAGAGATCATTGACTTGTTTCTGAAGCTCCTTGGTCTCAACAGGATTGGTCCTGTATGCTGGACGGTTTGGGAGTGAAGCTCCTGGTACAAAGTCAATTTGGTGCTCAATGCCTCTGATGGGTGGCAAACCAATTGGATTATCTTCTGGAAAGACATCCCTATACTCCTGCAAAAGATACTCAATCTCTTTTGGAATAATTGGTTCATGATTAGCCCCGGTGGTTAGTAACTCTTTGAACAAAACAAGGATCATGGGCTGTTGAGTGTTCAATGCCTCCTTGATCTCTTTAGAAGAAGCAAAAAGGTTATGAGTACTTACCTTGGCCGTGTCCTCCTTGAGTGAAGCTGTAACTGTGGTCTTAGCTTCTTCTCTTCTCAGCTTAAGTTGCACCTGATCTTGATGCACTTCTTGTGGAGTCAATGGCACCAGAGTGATGTTTCTTTCCTTGTGAACAAAGGAATGCCTATTCGTGTAGCCATCATGCACTGCCCTCTTGTCATATTGCCATGGGCGGCCCAGCAAGATGTGACTAGCCTCCATAGGTAGGACATCACAAGTGATCTCATCCTGGTATCTCCCAATGGTCAGGGGCACCATCACTTGTTTGGTCACTCGCATTTCACCTTCTTCACTTAGCCACTGGAGTGTGTATGGCTTGGGGTGATTGCGGACAGTAAGGCTCAGCTTGTTCACTAGTGTCTCACTTGCCACGTTTGTGCAGCTCCCTCCATCAATGATCAAGCTACACACCTTGTCTAGGACTAAACACCTGGTGTGAAACAAGTTCTCTCTCTGTTCATGTTCTTTCGCCTTTGGTTGAACATTGAGAGTCCTCCTGGTGACTAGAAGTTCTCCCTTGACAGGGTAATCCACGTCCTCCTCAGATAGCTCCTCTTCATCCTCCGAGACTACATCTCCATTGTCGAGCAGGACCATGACCTTCTTGTTGGTACACTCATTAGCATAGTGTCCAAAGCCATGACACTTAAAGCACTTGACATTCCGGGACCTAGCAGGTGTTGCTGGTCCTTTGCCCTTGTCATCACGCGTGGAACCTACTGCTGAGGTTCCTTCTTTAGGCTTAGAGAAGGATTTGTCATCCTTTGAGTAGGCTGGTTTTGAAGCAGATCCGAATTGAGACTTGGCAGTGCTTCTTCTTTTGTTTTGTTGCTCAATCAGAATGGCTTTGTGCAACAACTCATCCATGTCCTCATAGTCTTGTAGCTCCAGCCTATCTTGGATTTCCCGGTTGAGTCCTCCTTGGAATCTAGCCATGGTTGCTTCAGCATCCTCAACCACTTCAGCCTTCATGATGAGTGTCTCCAACTCCTGGTGATAGTCCTCTACACTCTTTGTGCCTTGAGAAAGTCTTCTCAATCTCTGGTGAAGGTCTCGTCCATAGTGAGCAGGGACAAACCTCTTCTTCATCAAGGTTTTCATCTCAAACCAGGAGGTGATTTGGGGCTCTCCATTGCGCCTCCTTGTTGTTGCAATCTGCTCCCACCAGTTTATAGCATAACCACAGAATTCAGTGGCTGCTAGCTTGACCTTCCTCTCCTCAGTGTAGTGTTGGCATCCGAAGACCAACTCTATCTTCTTCTCCCATTCCAAGTAGGCGTCAGGATCATTCTTGCCATGGAATGGTGGTATCCTCAGCTTGAGGCTACCAAGGTTGTCATCAGCCTGCACCCTTCTGTTGTGGTGCCTAGGTTGTTGTCCATCCAGTGAGTCTCCTTCACTCTCTTCTGCGGACTCAAGTTGCTCCTCAACCTCTTCCACTGCACGAGCTCCTCTCCTAGGTCTCATCCTAGCTCGTCCAGCACCTACACCTGCAACATGATCATTACCAGGTAAGTCAACGTTAGCTCGGTTAACTCTCTCCATTCTCCTGGTTATCTCAGCGATCATGGCTTCAAACTGCAGTTGATCAAGCCGGATTTGTTGAACAACAGGTTCTCCCACATCCTCTCCTTCTCTTCTTTCAGCCATAGTAACCTGAAAAGCAAGTTAGAAAAGCCAAATAACAAACAAAGCTCTCTCTCACTCGGTTTTAGTTGCCAAGTCTCTGCCTTTCTCACGAGTTCAGTTAAGATTCAAAGCTCTTTCACCTAAGCTCTAGAACTTTTATCCCAAGTGATTTAGATAGACAGATTGAAAGAGTTTGGTCACCAATCCGCTTTACCACCCCAGCTGGATTTCTCCTCAGCTCTTTGTTCTTTTCTTTTTTTTTTTTTGATTTGGCCGATCTCTTTCTGTTTTTAGATCTTAGACCACTTTTTCTTTTGATTTTTCTTTAGGGGTTGGCCGGATCAGCTTACAACAGATAGAAAGAGAAGAAGTATTTGATGGAATGATAGATCTGAGTAGACAACACGAACCCTAACCTTCATGTGGCGCTGATACCACTTGGTGCGGCCTGGATAGGCTTGTTCTCCACGGATCACTTGAAGGGGATGGATAGAGGGTTGATCAAGAGGCTACTAGCACTCGGATCTGATGATGAACTGCTCTCCTTGGCGATGGGGATGCCTCAGAGATGTGTTGCTACTCAATGACACAAGATTACCTTGTATTGTCGTTGATGGATCACAAGGAATTCCTTCCTTTAGATGAAGATCAATGTTCCTTTAGCTGAACAGAGAAAGCAGGAGACGAGACAAGCAATTGCTTAAAAGTTTTCGAGTTTATTGAATGAGTTTCAAGCTGCCTGCGGCGCTTGCTTAAATAGAAAGCTACATCTAACCCTAAACCTAAACCGAGTTGGTTTTGGTTTTGTCTAACCCTAAACCTAAACCGAATTGGTTTTGGTTTTGTCTAACCCTAACCCTAAACCCAATTGAAATTGGTTTACTACTCTGAATCGAAAATCCTAATTCTAATTGTCTTTGGTTTGCTGGTTCAAATTAAGTACAAATCGAAATCACATTAAACCAACATGCTGGTTCTTCACTCTTGATTGATTCCTCCTCTTGTCTCACGTGCTCAAGCAGAGCTAGTAAAGCTTGCCTCTGAGCTTTTGTCTTTGATCTTGTAATCGGTCCAACTGAGAAGATCAAGTCATCTTGAGCTGCATTCTGGTCCATCTCTTCCTCTCCACTCATCCAGTCGGCTACATAGGGATCTACTTGTTCTAGTTCCTCCATCAGCTCCTGGATCTCTCCCTGGTAAGCCTCCTCCTCTGGTTCCTTGGCGTCTTGGCAATTGGATTGACTGGAGGTTGCATTTGACCCAATGGTGGTCACACCACTAGGTTCCCACCTATGAAGGTACAATATCCAGTGGTTGACTTCCTATCCAGCCTATCTGCTGCCCAATCCGCGTCACAATAGCCCACCACTTCAGTGCTCTTATTGCATCCCATCCATACTCCAAGGTTTGGTGATCCATTTAGATACATCAGGATCCTCTCAACCATATGCCAATGGTGTTCCTTTGGGACTTGCATGTATTGACTCACCTGATTCACGGCAAAGCATATATCAGGTCGAGTAATGGTAAGATAGATCAACTTACCAACAAGCTTTCTATAAAGCTTAGGATCATGGAATGGCCGGTTGTCTTCAATCTCCCCCTCACGAGGAACCTTGTACCCATCCTCTAGTGGCATCTTTGCTGTCTTCCCTCCATGTTTCCCTGCATCTTTCAAGAGATCAAGTGTATACTTTCTTTGGGACAGAAACAAACCTTCCTTGGATCTACATATCTCAATGCCAAGAAAGTATTTCATCTCTCCCAAGTCTTTAATTTCAAACACAGATTTAAGGAAGTCTTTAGTGGATTGGATACCTGCCTTGTCACTTCCTGTGATGATGATATCATCAACATACACAAGAAGGACAACTATACCTGATGTGGTCGGAAGAGTGAACAAGGTATGGTCCAGTTCAGATTTCTTGAACCCTTTGCCATTGAGAGTGGTGCTCAGCTTGTTGTACCATGCTCTAGGAGATTGTTTAAGACCATAGATTGCCTTCTGGAGCCGGAACACATTTCCTTTCTTCACTAAGTGCTCTAGGCCTGGTGGAGGGTGCATGTAGACCTCATCTTCAAGCTCTCCTTGAAGAAAAGCATTCTTCACATCCATTTGCCATAGTCTCCACTCAAGATTAACCGCAAGAGATAGGATGATCCTAATAGTGTGAAGTTTTGCAACTGGTGCAAAACTATCCACATAATCTTCTCCATAGGTTTGAGTGAAGCCCCTTGCAACCAATCTGGTTTTCTTCCTATCAATCTTTCCATTCGCCAAGTATTTTATAGTAAAGATCCATCTAATGGTCACTGCCTTCTTCCCTTTTCGCAACTCACTTTCATACCATGTGTCATTCTTGATCATTGCACTTGCCTCAGCACCAACTGACTCCTTCCATTCTTTATCTTTAACTGCTTCCTCATAGGATCTTGGTATGTAGCTCTCATCTAGGCTGACCATGAAGAACAGTGCTCTTCTGGATACTGAGTAAAAGAGCAGACCACTTGAGATGGGTGCGCAACAGCTTGGGCATTATAGTAGACCCTAGTGTTGACCCAATCAGATGGTGGTCTTCTTATCCTAGTGCTTCTCCTCAACTGTTGTTGCTGTTCTACTTCCCTTCCCTGTTTCTGTTCTACTTCCCTTCCCTCAGGTTCTTCCTCCTCTTGATGATCAGGGCTTGGACTTCTCTGACCTTCTTGAGCATCTCCACTTTGATCATGAGACGCTGAACTTCTATCTTCCTCTGGAGGATCATCAAACTCCTCTTGACCTAAATCAAACTCTCCACTGCTGTCAGAACTTTCCACCTTCCTGATCTTCAGTGTTTCCCCCCTCATGATCAAGGTGGGGAGACTGATTTGCTTCACTTGTCCCTGTTGGACCACTTCCATTCGGGTTCTTGGTCACTCCAATGCCAAGACCTTCCAGGATAACTCTAAGAGTTGCGGCCTTATCCGAGGTAAGGTCCTTCAACTCTTCTTGATTCTTCTCCACATAATACCTTCTTTCTTCTATGAACTTGACATCCCTAGACACCAGAACTCTTCTTGCCATTGGATCATAGCACTTGTATCCCTTTGAGTTGTGGAGTAGCCTATAAACATTGCCTTTGTACTCTTGACTTCTAACTTGTTTCTCATCTCTCCAGGAATCAGTACATAGCAGAGGCACCCAAAGACCCGTAGATAGTCCACTGATGGCTTGTACTTGTTGAGAACCTCAAAGGGGGCTTGATCATTCAGGACCTTTGTGGGTGTGCGGTTGATGAGATAGCAAGCAGTAGTCACAGCATCACTCCAAAATCTCTTAGGCACATTTGCTTGAAACATTAAGGACCTTGCAATCTCCATGAGATGGCGGTTCTTCCTCTCAGCCACTCCATTTTGCTGTGGAGTGTAAGGGCAACTGGTCTGATGAAGGATCCCATGACGAGCTAAGTGATCCTTGAAGGCATGACTTGTGTACTCTCCTCCATTATCTGATCTAAAAATTTTAAACTTGGCATGGTAATGGTTAGTCACATAGGATTGAAAGTTTTTAAATGCATCAAGGACCCTATCTTTAGATGGAATGAGTGTTAACCAGGTGTATTTAGATTTTTCATCAATGAATGTCACAAAATACTTATGATTATCCCTAGATATGCAAGGAGCAGTCCAAACATCAGAATGAATCAAATAAAAGCACTTCTCATAAACAGTAGATGATCTTGGAAAAACATTCTTACAATGTGCCTAAAATGCAAGCTTCACACTCATTATTTTCGAAAATAACACCTGGTAACATCAAGTTCAAAGCTCTAACATGAGGATGTCCTAGTCTAGCATGCCACAAAGCATTCTTATTCAAAGCAGAAGAAACAGTAGTAAAGGAACAACTAAAATCAGAAACAGGATCAAGCTCTTCAAGCATATATAACTCGCCCTTGGTAACTCCTTTTCCAATCATCCTTTGGCTCTCAATATCCTGAAACTCAACCTCGTTAGGACTGAATATCACCTTACAATTCAAATCATTAGTGCATTTCTTAACTGATAACAGGTTTGAAGTGAATTCAGGCATATAGAAAGCTCTTGAGTTCTTACTAAACAGTTTTAGATTTCCCACTCCTCTAATAGGAATCTTATCACCATTAGCAATCATGACATGACCATTAGCTGGTTCAATATCTTTGATCAGATTGGTGTCACTTATCATGTGATGGGAGGCTCCTGAGTCTACTATCAAAGGTTTAGCTGAGCTATTAGCAATATGACAAGTTCCTTTAGGAATAGAACAAGCAAGACTTTGGCGGTTCATTTCTAATGTCCTACCAGTTCTATCAGTCCTAGGATCAATCACATTCTCTAGCTTACTAGCAACCATTGAAGCACCAAGAGAATACCCATTAAGGTTACCAAAGGTGTTACCATTCTCCTTGAGCATTTTGATGAGGGCTTCAATGTCAGACCTCCGAATGTAGTCTTGATCATTGTTCCTGCTTGTACCACCCGTGTAGGCAACAAGGGACTTTCCTTCACTAGCCTCCCTCTTATCACCATCGGTTGTCTTGCTTGAGCTTGCAACAGTTGATCCCTCCGAGATGTGAGCTCTAGCTTCCCTCTCCTTCATGAACTTGGCCGGCTTGAGATGTGGGTGGAGGATCCAGCACTGACTCTTCTTGTGGCCGTGCTTCTTGCAATGATCACAGTTACCATTGAACCTCCGGTCTTCATACTTGTTGAAAGCAGCTTTGTTTGCCATTGGTGTTTCAACCTGATCAGTTTGCGCAGCTTGGTTAGCCAAGGTAAGCTCCCCCTTACCTCCAAACAACCCAATAGAGCCTTGCTCCTTTTGTATCTGAGCACACACATCTTCTAGAGATGGAAGCTTCTCAGCTCTCAGGATATGCTTGATGAGGCTGTTGTAGGCAGGGTTTAGAGTGAGCAGGAGCCCAAAGACCTTATCTTGCTCTCGCCTTTCATTCAACTCATCAGCATCAATCGTGCTTGGTCTCAGCATCTCTAACTCGGACCAGAGAGCTCGGAACCTTCCAAGATGCTTAGTGAACTCCATATCTTCTTGTAGCAACCCGTTGATTGCTCTCTTCACCTCAAACACTCGGCTCAAGGTTGAGATGTTTCCATACACCTTCTTCAAGGTATCCCATAGATCCTTTGCGGTTTCACAGTAGCTATAAGCTTCCATGATAGGAGTCTCAAGAGATCCTTGAAGAAGTGTCGTCACCCATCATGTCTTCTTGCTGCCACTTCACCATCTTCAACAGGAACTCTCCATTCGATTAAGGAGCTAGAGACAACCAACTAGTGGTATGACATCCTGCTTATAAACCACAGCACATAACACAACATAAGATCCAAGTGAACCTTGATGCTAAACTGTTTAGTGTTCGCAAGAATCTCTATGTTTAACTCATCCTTCTAAAGTAACACAACACTTTGAGTTGTGTACCTAAGATGAAGAGGATTTAGAATCAGTAATCTAGAATTTAAGAAGTAGATAAAGAAGAGTTTTAGAGTGAGTTTGACAAGTATTAGGCTACCTTAAGAGAGAAAGAGCTAAGGCAGCCTCTAAACCATAATACTTAACTCCTTACATTGTGAATATTGTTTAGACACAAGCAAGGGAGAGAGAGCACACGAAATTAGAGAGAGAAACTTGTCTATTGATTCTGGTAAATGTTACAAGAGAGGGTGAAGGTCTTTAAATAGACAATCACTTACAATAAACAATTACTAAAACAACGAAATATAAACAAAAATTCTGTAGGGATGAGAAGAGGCCAAAGGGGATACAGCCCAAGGGGAGGCACGTCCAGAGGAGGAGAAAGGGACAGGAGAGAGATAGTGACCAGGTCTGATGAGTGAAAGTGACAGGCCAGCAACAGCTCTCCCCTTAAGCTTAACATGTGACTTTCTTCCATATTTGATTTGAATCTGGTCAAACCCTCTACCAACGGTTTCCTTAGCTTCTGGAGACCCTCAGCTCGTGTTCCCATCAGTACCTTGCCTCCCAAGGCAAGTTAGGTCTTAGTAGATTGCTTGTGATCCAAGTCTGTACAAACAGAACCAGATTGGCTTCTCTTGATGAACTTATCCTTGGATCATCAACCATATTCTTCTTCTGGTCATCCCTTTATTTATTTCAATACTCCCCCTCAAGCTTGACCATAGGAGATCCTTGGACAAGCTTGGAACTGAGAGCACTTGCCTCATTAAAAACCTAAGTGTGGAAAACCTGTAGGGATAAAACCATCACTTAGGGAAAAAGAGTGCAAACTACCCTCAGCCTAGGGATTGGCCAGTGACCTAAGGAGCTTAAGATTATTTTCATGGAATCCTTAGACTCTGGATCATGGCCTTTCTTCAATGGCAAGTAGGCACCAATGCCTTCCTTGCTTCACACTCATCACACCTTTGAGCTTCTTCTTGTGGTCAGAGTTTGTCTCCCCCTTTCTTTTGGCTTCTTGCCTTCATCATGGGTTGAGTCCAAGTCTACCTTGTTCATGAGCTCAATAGGTACCTGATTCAAACAATGCACAAACACATGCATCAATTCTCAAGGGAGAAACCTATCAATCATAAGAATGAGTATAGATTTAGGTACTTCCCTTGCATAAGTTTCTGAAGAATGGACATTGGCTTCTCATTTTAAGACCCCTCCTCAAGCTTGACCTGAGAATGAGAGTATGTGGTCAAGCTTGGAAGATGAGAGCCAGTGATGATCACCAATGCCTTGAGACCACAGCCCTCTTGGCTTGAATTGCCAGGCCTTTCTTGAAGTGTACCTGTCAACCCTCTTGGCACCAGGTAAGTCACTTCTAAGAAATCTCTCCACTGCTCCATTCGTCCTCTCAACCATATTGGAAGTTAATGGACACAATCAGTGTCCAAAGTGTTGATGGGCAGTGGGCAATCTCCATGGTCAGGAATATACATCATGTGTAGGCTCTGAACAACATGGGCAACCTGTGAAACAAATAACTAGACACAGGCATCAGTAGAGAAACAAGAGACCAGAACATGGGTTTTCACCAAGTCTGATCTTTATAACACATTTAGAACAAGTACAGCAAGCAATGGACAAATATCTTCATGATTCTATCCCAGAAACACTCTCTGAATCCTAATCATCAAGACTACGCATTCAGGCAACAAGACAATTAATTTTCCTAAGGGCAGAAGTAAGACAAATTTTTTTTCAACACAGTTTAACACCCTTAGGCAGATTCTAAACAAGATTGTGAGAATAGATATTTAAGTAACCAGAGAGTATAAGTAACCAGAGTATAAGTAGAGAGTAGAGAATGATTTAACCAGAGTATTAGTAGCCAGAGAATGGAAGAATGATGGAGAATAAGTAACCTGGAGAATAAGTAACCTGGAGAATTAGAGAATGAGAGAATAGAGAATATAGAATAGAGAATTGCTCAAGAGTTCTAATGGACAGAGTTTTGCTCTGTTTTCTTGAGTTTTGCGGAAGCATAAACAGCCAGGAGCATCCAATACTCATCAAGAGTTTGGTGCTTTATTAGCTGAAACACAATGGACCATTGAACAATTAATTTGCTCACTGATCTTAGACATGTGCCACTGGAATAACTCATGAACAGATGTTTTCCAGGGCTTGCAACAAAAGAACCAACAGAATAACACATGAACAAGTGTTTTCTGTGGCTTAGACAACAATGAATCCAATGGATCAAAACAGTTTGTCCACTGGTCAAAGAGATGCTCCATTAAAAGAAAGCTATTATCCAATGGATAAAACATAATGGTGAAGCATTTTTGAAATCTTTCTCTTCCTCAAGCTTGATTCAAAATACTAACAAGTAATGACCAAGCTAACACAATATCAGAGTGGGAGAGAAAGGATTTATTTAAACAAAACAGAGATAAAAGAGGTGAGTTTATTCCCAAAGAAGAGCAACAAAGCTCTGATACCATGTTGGAATTCACGAGTGTTTGTCTCATGTCAAGAGATTATTCAGTTAACTTGTAACTGAATCCCTTCAACCATACAACAGGAACTCACCATTCAAAGGAAGAGACAACCAACTGGTGGTTGAATCCTCTTAAACAACCTACACTATAACCAAGATCCTAGACAGCAAACTGGTTATGTGTGGCAAAGAATCTCTAGTTTGAATCTATCCTTCTAAAGTAACACAACACTTTGAGTTTGTGTACCTAAGATGAAGAGGATTTAGAATCAGTAACCCAGAGTTTAAGAAGTAGATAAAGAAGAGTTTAGAGTGAGTTTGACAAGTATTAGGCTACCTTAAGAGAGAAAGAGCTAAGGCAGCCTCTAAACCATAATACTTAACTCCTTACATTGTGAATATTGTTTAGACACAAGCAAGGGAGAGAGAGCACACGAAATTAGAGAGAGAAACTTGTCTATTGATTCTGGTAAGTGTTACAAGAGAGGGTGAAGGTCTTTAAATAGACAATCACTTACAATAAAGAATTACTAAAACAAGGAAATATAAACAAATAATTCTGTAGGGATGAGAAGAGGCCAAAGGGGATACAGCCAAAGGGAGGCACGTCCAGAGGAGGAGAAAGGGACAGGAGAGAGATAGTGACCAGGTCTGATGAGTGAAAGTGACAGGCCAGCAACAGCTCTCCCCTTAAGCTTAACATGTGACTTTCTTCCATATTTGAATTTGAATCTGGTCAAATCCTCTACCAACGGTTTCCTTAGCTTCTGGAGACCCTCAGCTCGTGTTCCCATCAGTACCTTGCCACCCAAGGCAAGTTAGGTCTTAGTAGATTGCTTGTGATCC
>CAJHQP010009951.1:0-20377 GCA_905132765.1 Moricandia arvensis
ATCTCATGACTATCTCTTCAGAGATCTCATGGAGACACTTAGAACAACACACAATAGTCATAGCATGGGATAACAAAAAAAAAAACCCATACAAGATTAATTTATTCAAGATAACTACCCCTCGGCAAAAGCCTCCATTTTCCGCTCGAGTTTTCCCTTTGGGGGCCCCTAAAGTCTCTACTCTCTAGAAGTTCTGTTGTTAACACGTACCGTTACTCTAGTAATAGCCACTTAACTTCCTTTCACTGTCTTCTTCCTTGAGCCTCTTTGCCGGAAATATTACCAACTGGTACGTATCGGTTCCCACCACCACTGTGGACTTCTATTGCTTCCAACGCTTTAAATTTCTCATGACAATCAATCTCATATACATGTTTTGATATAAGAGAAGATTCGTGTAAGGTTAAAAGTGAGCACAAGTTAAAACCAAAGCTTGTTCGGACGTATAAAAAGAGTTGGCTGAGTATTGGAAAAGTGAATAAAACAAGTTTTGGATACTCGTATTCTTCAACTGTATCGATATCCCTTAACCTTATTAAATTAGGAGCATAGCTATAGCGATTTCATATCTCAAATGATGGAATAACAAGTAAAAGAGTCGGTCGGGATTAAAAGGATCAAGGTGAGGGAAAGTAAAGGCCAATGCTAACGAGTAACTAGATTCTTACTATTAACAAACGGCTGCTTTCTAATTAAAACCGCAGGAAAACTAGCTACAAGTGCTTGTCCAAAAATTACACGGGAGTAGTAGTTCAATAAATAGTAAAACTAGTCTACAAAAGGTGCTTGTCAGTGTACAATGTGAAAGTTCTTACCAATTCTTGTTGAAGTCTATTGTTCAGAGATCTTGAGCTGCATAGTTCTCTCCCTTGGGCGAAGCACTCTTTCCTGAAATCAACACAGGTCGAGAGGCATCAAATTTTTTGCATGAACAGGAATGACCAATATATCTAGACCTATCTACAACGTGTCAAATTCCTTTTTTTTTGGCAATTAGTAGCTAGTAAGGTTCGTTGCACAATGGATAAACTAATTGTAAACCACGGCAGAAAAAACATATTAATTCTAGACCACAATATTAAGCATAAAGAATTAAAGTGTACATATAGCTGAGCCATGAAGTTGCTAATAAGTGAAATTAAATCTGGACAAGAAAAAAAAAAGCTCGCAAAAAGACCTGCATAATTCCGTAATGATAAAAAGGTCGATAATACTCATATCTTTCTGATGCCCAATGTGTATTATATAAAAGATATAGAAAATTTATTAAAATATGCGTTCAGACCATCAATCAATTTATTTTATTATAGTATTTTTTTAAAAATAAGAAAATTTATGATAGAAGTGAAAACTTCTGAAAAATATTATTCCCTCTGCTTAATTTATAGAGTATTGGTATAATAAATGGTTTATTTTTCTCTTCGATTTGAAAAAATATAAATTTTCTATTTTAGTAAAAATAAAAATGAATGGAAGTAAATTTGGTCTGATCTAATGATATTATAGAGATAAATACATAGATGAGTTGGAGATCTCTCAATATGGATGGTTATCATGAGGTTCAAGCCTAAAATCCTGGAAAATCAAGCATATCACCCTCTCCCCTGCACTGAGGTGTATGTTATAAACTACAGGCAGTAAAAAGTCAGAAGCGTTACCCCAATTGTCAGAGATACGAAGCTCTTTGGTATAAGAGCCCTGCTCGATCTGAATGGTGGTCGTTTTGGTGGATGATCAACATAGACACTTTCAGTTTAGGTCTCCTCAAACTCGTCCTTGCCTCTTTTTGTTAAATACTGTATAACTATGGTCGTGAGTTTGTAATCAGTTTTTAATAATTGAAATAAAAAAATAGAATGACAATTTCTTGTATGGGGTCTAATGACAAAGTAAAAAGGTCTGGCTCAAACCCACTGTAATAAACCTTGTAGAGAAAAGTTTATAAACAAGATCATCAACACAAATATTACGATCGAATCCAGAAGGCAGCTCACGGCGACACTCTAAAAACTACACTTTAGCATGAAAAGAAATAACGATAAGAAACTATAAAAGGGCAAATCTCTTGATACTCATTTTCAAGTTTTTTGTCACAAAAAATAACACTCATAACAAAAATGACAAAAAACTAACATTTTTTATTTTGTAAAATTATATTTTTTCTTTCTTATTTTTTCAATTTAACCTGCACCTCCAAAACTCCACTCCATAATTCTAAACTTTAAGTTGTAGATTATTACCCAGAGTTACAAATGTATATTTACACTATTAATAAAAGTTATTTTGTGATTTTCTTCTAAAGGTGTTTTTGTGTGACAAATTCTTTAAGTTTATATTCTCTCAACATTTATTAAAACCATTACAAGATTATTAGTGAAGATAAACGATCTCTCGTGCGAAGCCTCTCTTACACTCCGAGTCTTATTAAATCCTGTATTGCCACTTCCTTCTAGTTGCTTTCACACTGTCTTTCCTCTTAAGCCTCTTGCTGGAAATATACCATCTGATACTTATCAAGATTCACACCGCTCTGACTTTTATCTGCTTCCATGCTTCAACTAGGTCCTACAATCATGCATATACATGTTTTGATATAATCAGAGAGTTCGGGTTTGGCAGGATAATAGTATCAAAAGACTATACGGATCAGGTGAAAAGTTCCTACCAAATCTTGTTGAAGTCTTGTGTTCAGACTGAATCCGCAGAGTTCTTTTCCTCAGTGAGCCTTGCTGATGCGTGACTCTCTCGCCTGAAATCACAAAAGTGCAGATAGGCATCAACTTCGACAATGGTAAGTTATGCCCAATTAGCTAGCTAGTAGGTTTGTGCAAATGCAGTAAACTAATTACTGTAAACCTAAAAGTAAAACCACGCAGAAGAAACCATATTCCTCTACGACCACAAATATTGATGACATGGCCGGCCACTAGATATCACACCAAATTGTTAAAGAAATACTATATAGATATAGATCCTAAATTTGGTTTAAAAAAAATTGTTGCCACTTATTATAGTTTCCGACTTCTAGGCCCGTTACTGACTGATGAATTACCAACCTCTACACACCTAAAACATGTCAATCTACAAACACGGTTAAAGTTCTTACGCGGTGATACACACAAGATCCTAAAGTGTACAATAAGCGAGCCATTAAGTAGTAATAATTGGAATGATCTGATAAGAGGCTCGTAAAAAACAAAGTTCTTACAGTAATGTTTCATTGTCGAAGACGCGGAAGCTTTATGGTAAACAGCCTTTATGAACGGTAGTGCTGGATGATCAACATATACAGACTTCTCAGTTCTAGTCTCCTCAGATTGATCCTGCCTCTTTGTCTAAACTGCACAGCGTTCATCAAACACTAGATGTTACGAGCATTTCGCAACTCACTCGATATTATTTACCTGTAAATAACTTGAGTAATGAACAAACAAACAAGAAATGATACTTCACTTATAGAATATATTCTTTTGTAGGTTTATTGTCGCACTTTCCTCTCTATTTTGAGTAAAATATGAAGTGGAGTTCGGAGATACTGCTAAGTCTCCGAGAAAATAGGAGAGAAGCAATCCATTCAGTCAAACACTCAATACCATCTCAGTCAGAACTCTCTGGCATTTGCTCCAGTGTCTGCCACAAAACTCTGAAACAAGAGCTTGTCCTTGCATATGCATTATCTGCCGGACTGTCCTTATGCGCGCTTGCATGTGTCACTAGGTTCCAAAGACAACAAAAATCAAACACAAAGGAAACGATATATTACGAAGCTTTCATTCAAAATATATATATATATTACGATGCGAAAATTAAGAGACAAACCTACAACTTCAATAGAGGATCTCGGAAGAACAACGCCAACATTAGGCCTCACAATATATTTTTTTGGATTCGTCGTTCTAACCTAATGATTGACCATCGAGAAACCCAATATAAGATACAAAGAAGAATCTACAAACATTAACAAAATGTATTATCACCTTGAAGGCCACATAATTGTCGGTCTTGTTAGTCAGATACTGAGTGCAATAGATCCGTTTCTCCAATTCAACTACCCATGCAGAAGATCACACATCAACAGAGGCAGATCTAGAAGACATGCTAAAATAATTGAGATATGGGATATATTAGCTTATTGCTTTCGACTTTGATATGAGAACTCACAAGGTTAACAAGAATAATCTCTTTATTGCTTAAGAAAACTAGCACAAAAACTTAAGCTTCTCTCAATAACTCACAATCTCTCTAACTAAAACAAAACCCAACGACATCTATATATATAGATGTATATATTATCCTAATCCTATAGATAATCACATAAATAGATATTTTCCTAAAACATATTATCTTCCCATATCTTTAAGGATTAGGATTACTTCTTCCTCAAGTTTCTTTCAAGTTTACTCCAACATTCTCCCCTCTAAACTTGAAATCTTCTTTCTTCACTTCATGAACTCCAATGAGTTCCCTCATCTCTCTATACTTGATTCTTGCAAGAGCCTTTGTCAAGATATCTGCCTTCTGTTCGCTTCCAGGGATGTGTTCAACTTCTATTAAACCTTTCTCAACACACTCTCGAATAAAATGATACCGAGTGTGTATATGCTTGCTTCGCCCATGAAACACCGGATTTCTTTGTAAGAGATATAGCTGACTGGTTATCTATTCGTATCACCACTTTTGCACATGGACCTCCCATAACTTCCGTGAGTAGATCCTGAAGCCAAATGGCCTGTCTCGCAGCTTTCTGTCCCGGCCATGAACTCGGCTTCACATGAAGATAATGCAACCGTATCCTGTTTCTGAGAACACCAAGTGATAGGACTTTTACCGAGATAAAATATATGTCTTGTTGTACTCCTACCATCATCTGGATCCACATTATAGCTACTATCCACAGTAGCCTACCAACGTTCCTGCGTGTGAGGCTGATCGCTCAAAAGTTAAGCCATACGAAGTACTTCCCTTTAAGTACCTAAGACATTGTTTTAAAGCCACACCATGGGATTCTCTAGGACTTTGCATATACCTGCTTAATACTCCAATACTATATGACAAATCTGGTCTCGTATGAAGCAAGTAACGGAAACAACCCACTGTCTTTCTATAACTCCACGCATCAACCTCTCTCTCTTGTTCGGCTTTAGATAGTTTAAGACCAGCATCCATCGGAATATGCACTGCGTTACTAACTTTCATGCCAGTCTCTTCAAGAATCTTCATCGCATATCGACTTTGGTTAAGAGTTATTCCTTTTTCATGTTGACAGACTTCGATCCCAAGGTAATAGGATAGTTTTCCCAAGTCACTCATTTCAAACTTGCTCGCCATTTCTTTCTTAAAATTGTTATCGATCTCATGTCTGTCCCTGTAAACAAATAAGTCATCTACATATACTGCGATGACAAGTAAATCGTCTCTAACCCGTTTGAGATAGACAGATGGTTCCTTTGGACAGCGTGTAAAGCTCAACTCGACCAGAATCTTGTTTAATTTGTCATTCCATGCTCTGGGTGCTTGTTTTAAACCGTAAAGAGCTTTCTTTAACTTGTATACCTTGCCTTCACTTCCTTTGATCACGAATCCCTCAGGTTGCGTAACATACACGGTTTCTTTCAAATCTCCATGCAAAAATGCTGTTTTAACATCTAAATGATGTATTTCCCATCCGTGAGAAGCCGTAATGCTAATCAATAATCGAATTGTTTCGATTCTTGCAACCGGAGCAAAAACTTCATCGTAGTCTATCCCATACTGCTGCACATAACCCTTAGCCACAAGTCGTGCTTTATATTTATTAATGGTTCCATCAGAATTTCGTTTGAGTTTGAATACCCACTTCAAACCTATCGGTTTTACTCCAAGCGGTAGTTCTTCAAGTGTCCAACAATCAAGACTCGTGATAGAAAGTATCTCATCCTCGCATGCACATACCCACTCTTTGCACTCCTTTGCTTCTTCAAAGTTTTGTGGCTCGTTGTTTATACACATCAACAAACGTTCTCCTGCTTCTTCTGCGACTAATACATAGTCGTTTAAGTATCTTGGCTTCACAGTTTCACGTTGTGATCTTCTTAACTGTCTTTGTTCTTCTGGTTCTTGGTCCTCTTCGCTTTCTTCTTCACTTTCTTTCTCATCAATCATATTACCTTTATCAGTAACAAGTTTGTTGTTTCCTTTATTCTGCTCTGCTTCTGGTATACCATGATTACCAAACGGTCCGAACATGATCTCGAACGTTTCTTCTTGATCCTTTCCTGTCTCATTCGAATGCCAGTTCCATCCCTTCGTCTCGTCGAAGACCACATCGCGGCTTACTACTATTTTGTTAGATTGCGGATCAAGCAACCGGTATGCCTTGGACCCTGGTTCTATGCCGAGATGAACTAACATTCGAGATCTATCATCTAGCTTCTTTAAGAGTTTTGAATCGACTTTAGCATACCCTATACAGCCGAAAACTTTGAGATGACCAACATTAGGCTTTCTTCCACGGAACAATTCATATGGTGTTTGGTCTTTAAGTGCTCTCGGTAGAAATTCTGTTTAGAAGATATGTTGAATGCCTGATTGCTTCACCCCACAAACGATTCGGAATACACATATGCTTCAATATACTTCTGGCCATCTCCATCAAAGTTCTATTACGTCTCTCAACTACTCCATTTTGCTGGGGAGTATATGGAGCAGTAAGATGACGTTTGATCCCGGATTCATTGCAAAACATATAAACTCTTCTGAAACGAATTCACCTCCTCGATCTGTTCTGAACGTTTGTATACATTCCCCTGACTCTTGTTCCACCAAACTCTTGAACTTTTTAAATCTGTTGAATGCATCACTCTTGTCCTTGAGTAGTAATGGTCCACATGTACCTTGAGTAATCATCTATAAGTACAAAACATATTTATTTCCTGCGTTTGTACTTGGATTGATTGGACCACATAAGTCACCGTGTATTAACTCAAGCTTTCTTGGTGGGCTCGATAAGTTGTGGATTTTGGAAACGACTGGCGTGCTTGTTTACCTAATAGGCATGATCGACACACCTTCTTCTCGATCTCAAAATTTGGTATCCCTATGACTAGCTCTCGTTGTACCATGGAGTTGATTGTTTCCATGTTTACGTGACCCAGTCTCGCATGCCATCGACTCGAGTTGCTCGTTGTTGTAGACAAGAGAGACATGTTCTCTTTGATTCCCATACGAACCTTATATAATCGATTCTTGGATCTTACGGCTTTAGCAATAAGGGTTCCATCTCGATCATGCATTACAAGATGCTCTCCTTTCATTCTTATATCACACCCTGCTTCCGTTGCTTGTCCAAGGCTGATTATATTACTTTTAAGATCAGGTATAAAGTAGACATCGGGTAATTTTTCTTGGTTTACCGGTTTCTATCTATGAACTCAATTGTTCCCTTCCCTTTTATGTCGATCTTTGAGTCATCTCCGAATCTAACTTTTCCACTAACTGATTTATCGCACAATGGAGAAGTATCTTTGATCACCACTCATATGATTACTAGCCCCATTGTCGAGATACCAAATATTGTCATCCCTATCTCCTCCATCATAGTTACTTGGTACAATCTTTCTTCATTTAAATAGACTATCTCATGCATCATTAACTCATCTGCCTCCTGAGTTGATGTGTTGTCGTTTCTTGCGTTTCTTGTATTTTAAGTAAACGATCCGGACAGTCATACGCGACATGTCCTATCTTATCGCAACGGAAACATGTAAGTCTCGACATATCTCGTGCTCCGTTATAACGACCACGACCTCGACCCCTATTAAAGAATCGTCCTCCACGTCCTCTGCCTCTGGAATTATTACTGAATCTCGTGGCTGTTGTTGAGATTCCATGTTTGCGTACATTAGTTTACTATGATCCTCTTGATCTTCTTCTTCTTCGAACACACGTTCCTCATATGCTTTCAATCGTCCAATAATGTCCTCAAAGCTTGTCGTCTTAAGGTCTAAGACTTGTTCCAAAGAGGCTACTATATGTATATATTTCTTGCGTGGCAAGCACTTAAGAAACTTCTTAACAAGTTTAGCCTCTTCCATTACTTCTCCTAGCGCCATTGATTTAGAGGAGATCTCTGCCAGCTTACCAACAAACTCATCTATTGTCTCGGTATCTTTCATCTTCAGACGATCAAAGTCCGCCATTAAAGTCTGAAGCCTCGCTTCTCTAACTCGCTCTGCCCCAACATGCCTGGTTCGTATTGCATCCCACACCTTCTTGGCAGTATCTAATTCTCCTACCTGCAGTATTAATGCCTCCGGGATTGATTGAAAGATGAGTGCCATAGCCATATTGCTCTTCTCATCGTCTTGAACTTCAGTTTCGATGACTTCCCATACCTTATGTACTTTAAGTAGAATTTTCATCCTCATTGCCCATACGGTATAGTTAGTTGAGGTAAGAGCAGGGCACTTGATTGACGACGTTCCTCCTTCTTTTGGTTTTGCGATCACAATATCACCCATGGCTCTGATACCAAGTATTGCTTTCGACTTTGATATGAGAACTCACAAGGTTAACAAGAATAATCTCTTTATTGCTTAAGAAAACTAGCACAAAAACTTAAGCTTCTCTCAATAACTCACAATCTCTCTAACTAAAACAAAACCCAACGACATCTATATATATAGATGTATATATTATCCTAATCCTATAGATAATCACATAAATAGATATTTTCCTAAAACATATTATCTTCCCATATCTTTAAGGATTAGGATTACTTCTTCCTCAAGTTTCTTTCAAGTTTACTCCAACATAGCTTACAGTAGAATTGAAGGTCGAGAGGTTCGATGTCGAGAAGCTTGTTACTCATTCTGATGAGATCACTGGTGTATTAACCGTTTCAATCTATAACCGGAAACTCGTCGAACAAAGATTCAAGGAGAGAGAGAGAGACAAAGAGAGAAGATAGTTTCACCGCTTATTTTGAAGACTAGATACGATCTATGCCTTTTCTTCCGACTCAAGGTACGTCACTAACCATGCATGTTTTCAAAAAAAATATTTGACCAGCGCAAACGAGGTGCGAAACCATTATCTCTTTTAATAATCTCTTTTTAGTAGCGTAACGAGCAAGTCTCGTTTTAGTTACATAATTTATTTATCGAAAGAGCAAGTCTATTTTTTAATTAATATAAGCGCACATCACATTCTAATAGGCAATTTCATCAGAACGAACAAATCCCTCTTTAATTACTTAATTTATTTATTATAAGTCATCAGAACAATTAAATTCGAATAAAAAGAGATTCGATAATTTTCTATTCAGTTTTGACTTCAAACACGTCTACTTTTACTTATAATTCGTAGGTTTTACAAAGTGTTAAAAGTGTCTCGTAAATCATTTTTCTAAAATTTTATATTTGTAATTTTAAAAATTATTAATATAAATCTACAGTAATAAAACTTACATCATATATTTTAAGCAAAAAAAAACTAAAGTCACAGTCTCTACCGATCGAACCCTATATTTCAATGTTGATAATTGAAAAAAGTAAAGACTAGTCTCGGTTTCCGTTTATGTTTTTTTTTGTGTGTGTTTAATCAGGTGTTGGCCTTACAGTCCACCACCTAAACCCGACGTCAGCCTTTGTCTGTACTTTTTACAGCTCTGGACACGCTTTCCCGCCCAAAGTTCGACACTACAAGAAAACGTGGGCATAACGACCACTCATTTAGAAGTTATCTGGTCGTAAATGTCCTTTTACGACCACATAACAACGAAAATCGTTTAGTCGTTACTAGCCCGTCGTAATTCAATTTTGGTCGTAACGTAGACTTAAATATTACGACTAAACAGTTTGGTCGTAACACGGATGTAAAACACGTAGTCGTACACTAGAGGTTGATTTGACGTAAAGTTACGTCCACCAATTTAGACGTAAATTGGTCGTAAATCCTGGTCGTAAAGTAGAAGTCAAATCCAACGTAAAACAGTATTTAAATGGAGGTAAAATGTACGACCACATAACCTCGAGTCTTGAACCATAGACACAACTTGGTCGTAAAATGTACGACTAGATAACTTCGGTTTGATTTATTTCGTACGACCACTTCACCTCTAGAAATAAAATAAAATTTCACCTTTTAAAATTCACAAATTTAAAATTTTTAATTTACGAAATTTAATATTTAATTAAAAATCCTTCAGTTTCGAAAATATATAAACTTAACTTAATATATCCAAAACATAATAAAAATATATATTCAAATTACATAAGAAAACTAATTAATTAATTATTAAGATTAATGTCTGCGAAAAACTGGGAGGTATGTTCATCGGCACATCGCTCTGCATTTGCTCGTTCGTCTGGAGTTAGGTCGGGATAGATCGTTGAACGTCGAGGTCTCCACATTTCCGCAAGGGCTGGGTTTGTTTCCGCCATAACATCAAACATCTCCGCCATGGCCCTAATGTGGTTCCTGTTGGCCTCGTTGTCCGTCCGGAGGGTCGAAATGACTTGGTTGGCGGTTGTCAAATCGGTTCGGAGCTGTTGAGATTCTTCTTGCTGTCTTATAGCGTATTCAGCTCTAGCCCTCGGGACATCGTTCACCGTACGATCCCGATCATTCGTCCCTCTTCTTCGGGATAACCTTCATTTAAAATAATTTAAATTAATTAAATGAGTTAGTATATACATAATTAACTATAAAATCGAATAATAATTAATTACCTTCTCAAAAATTTTATCTTGTTCAACAATGGATAACTGAACGGGTTCCCCTTGTTCCACCGTCAACTGGGTCTGGACCTCCTGAATCTGCTCCTCAACATCGTTGTAGATCTTCTCTGCTCGGGGATCTACAAACGTCCCGTCAGAACGCTGATGGGTCAACTTGTAAAGTCGGGCAAGAGACGGTGGTGCTCCTTCCACCGCAGCCTACAGAACAACATAATTAATATATATTAAACTAATTAATTAATATATCAATAAA
The DNA here is from genome assembly GCA_905132765.1 of Moricandia arvensis. Lineage (NCBI taxonomy): Eukaryota > Viridiplantae > Streptophyta > Magnoliopsida > Brassicales > Brassicaceae > Moricandia > Moricandia arvensis. The sequence goes on from CAJHQP010009951.1 coordinate 10,972, forward strand.
CAATTTAATTATTAAAAAGCTAAAAAAAAGTTAAAAAACATTAATACAATATAAAGTACATGTATATATATATGTTATTACTCGTCATCATCTTCTGAACCATCATCTATTTCATCATTTTCTTCAAATTCATCTTCATTGCCTTCATCCACTAAATCATCTGGAAGATCTTCATATCCTAGGTTCTGAGGATCAACAAGTAAAATTTCATCAACAGGTTGTTCAGGCATTGCCACTTCGTTAACGGCATCTCCTTGCAAAGGCGGTTGTTCATCGTCACTCACTACACGACCCCGAGGTGTAACTTTAATAGCGGCTAACCAGGATATTCCAGATTGTCTAATCCGCGGATATGGAATAAAACAAACTTGGTCTGCTTGAGATGCCAAGATGTAGGGCTCAAATTTGTTGTACCTCCGTCTTGAATTGATATCCACAACTCCAAATTTGTTATACCGAATACCCCTATTAACCGTCGGGTCGAACCAATCACATTTGAAGAGGACACATTTCATCTTCACTAATCTAGGGAATTCCACCTCGATGATCTCTTGCAAGATTCCGTAGAAATCTGTTTCGCCTTTTACACATACTCCATAGTTCACCGTTGCTCGACGACTTCCATACTCGTAAGTGTGAAAAGTGTAACCTCGTGTGAAATACATAGGTGCTGTGGTCACCTTAGCAATTGGACCTTGTATCAATTCATGAACCCACGCACTATAGTATGGATCATCATACTTAACCTGTACATGTATAAGTGGTTTAATTCATAGTTAAAATAACATTATATATATATATATATATATATTAATTATATATATATTGGTTTACCTGTGTTTTTAACCACTGCACAAAGTGTTGATCTTTCCTTTTGTTGAGATCATTAATTGATATTCCTGGTAAAGCTTCTTCAACTTGTGCAACGAAATCGCTGTTTTAACAAAGGATAGATCATCAAATATTAATTAAATATCATATCAAACATGTAATTTTAACTTATATAATTAATTACCTTTCAAATTCTTGCATCTCCTCGCAATTAAGTAGTATATATGTGTGGGCACTGTGAGCATCTTCTTTACTTGACCACCAAACTTCTTTTAGTTTTCCACCTAGACGTCCAATCTGACAGAATATGTCAGGAACATCCTTTTCAATATAAGTCGGAATAACACCACCATCGTCATATCTACTCGGAGCCCGTTTTCGTGTACGGACTTTTGAGCCAAAGTAGTACGAAGTAAAGTGAGATGTTTCCTCATTCAAGCTCCCAGCAACTATTGAACCTTCCACCCTTGCATGATTTTTTGCTTTCCCTTTTAAATACTTCATGGATCGCTCGTAGGGATACATCCATCCGTTATGTACCGGTCCACGTAGCAATGCCTCGTGTGGGAGATGGAGAACTAGATGTTCCATGACGTCAAAAAAGGATGGCGGAAAAATTTTCTGAAGATTACACATCAAGATCGGAATATTATCATCAAGTTGACTGATGATATCTTCAGTTAATGTACGTGAGCTGAGATCCCTGAAAAAAGCTCCAATACCTGTTAATCCAATTGCATGTTAATAAGATATAATACTCCGACATGCAAATCTGTTATATATTTAAATGAAAAGTTACCTGCAAGTGCTTCGTGAACATTGTTTGGAAGCAACTCCGCAAAGGCAAATGGTAGAAGTCGTTGCATAAATACATGACAGTCATGACTCTTCATCCCAGAAAACTTTTGTCCCTGCTCAACACATCTAGATAGATTTGACACGTATCCATCGGAAAACTTCACATCTGATGCCACCCACTTGAACAACGCCGCCTTCGCTTCTGCTGACAATCTGAAAATAGGAACTGGAATTTTCCCATCGCTTTTAATATGCAGCTCACTCCTACAACATAACCCAGGCAAATCCAACCTCGAGTTCTTGTTATCTTTTGTCTTCCCGGGTACATTCAGTAATGTATTTATGATGTTCTCAAAGAAGTTCTTCTCTATATGCATCACATCTAGATTGTGTCGCAACAGTAAATCCTTCCAGTATGGAAGTTCCCAGAATATACTCTTTTTGTGCCAGTTATGCTGTGTACCGTAACCATCAGCCATATTTGCCGGAGTATGCCAATTACCTCCTCTCTTGACTGTTTCTTGTGCACCATAGTAATCGATATCTTTCTCAATTTCCTCTCCAGATAAATAAGGAGGTGCGGTGTCCCGTACAACCACTTTTGCCTTGAATAACGTTCTGTTTCGTCGATACGGATGGCTAAGAGGGAGAAATTTCCGATTTTCATCAAACCAAGAAGTCTTCCTACCATGCTTCAGTTGAAATGCGCTAGTGCTTCCCATACAATAAGGACACGCTAGTCTCCCATGCGTAGTCCAACCTGATAGCATCCCATATGCTGGAAAGTCACTGATAGTCCACAGAAGAACGGCTCGCATTGTAAAGTTGGTTCTCGTTGAACAATCATATGTTTCCACCCCTGTTGACCACAATTCTTTCAATTCTTCTATCAGAGGTTGTAAGAAAACATCGAGGGACCGCTTTGGATGCTTAGGCCCAGGTATCAATATACTCATGAATAGGAATTCCCTTTGCATACACATCTCTGGTGGAAGGTTGTATGGCGTCAAGATGACTGGCCAAAGTGAGTATTGCCTTCCAGACATTCCAAAAGGACTAAATCCATCTGTGCATAATCCAAGATAAACATTGCGAATGTTGCTTGCAAAATCCTTGTGCACCGAATTCAAGTGTTTCCACGCTTTTGCATCTGAGGGATGATTGATCTCGCCATCCTTCTGAGTATGTTCTGCATGCCATCTCATCGCTGCCGCAGTCTTTTCAGATTGATATAATCTCTTCAGCCTATCCGTAATAGGTAAGTACCACATCCGCTGGTACGGTACCCTAGTTCGTCCACGTCCTTGTGGTTTATATCGTGGCTTCTTACAAAATCGACACTCCAACAACTCTGCATCTTTCCTCCAGAAGATCATACAGTTGTCTATACAGACATCTATCATCTCTGAAGGTAAGCCAAGACTATGAACCAGTTTTTGAATCTCATAATAAGATTCAGCACTCACATTATCTTCAGGCAAATACTCTTTAAACAACTCCGCCCATGCATCCATACAAACTTCAGGTAAGTTATAATCAGTTTTGATATTCATCATCCTAGCTGCCAATGATAACTTAGAAAGACCATCTCTACAACCTTCATAAATTGGCTGATTAGCAGCGGCTAACATGTCATAAAATCTTTTGGCTTCCAAGTTAGGTCCTTCTACATTTTCTACTCCCACCTCTACATTTTCTACTTCTGCAGCAATTACTGGATTTGTTTCACGAAATGCATCAGTAACCATTTCATGCATCCTATCATGATCTACCACCTGATCCTCCGAAGGTAAATGTTGTGATCTATTACGAATATTTTCAAACTGATTACTACTACTAGCTTCATTCATACTATCACCTTCTCCATGATGAAACCAAATGTAGTAATGTGGAGTAAATCCTCTATTAACTATATGCTTCCAAACCGTTTCACTAAGAGCGAATTTTGTATTCTTGCACTTAACACATGGACAGAACATTTTACCCGTTTCCTTCGTGAGAGACGTGTTTCCGGCCTGGTACATGAATATTTCTGCCCCGTTGAGGAACTCCGATGTCACTTTTCCCTCAGAATCTTTATGTGTATACATCCAACTTCGAAGCTCATAAATATCTCGAGACATTTTTACTCTATCTTGTTTCGTTTATTTTTGGACAATCTTGTTTATTTTTTTTTCTGTGTAACTAAAAAATGGAAGATGAGATTGTATTTATAGGCAAATTTCAAAAATGGTAGGTGGGGAATATTACCCCATATTTACGACCAAAACTATGTTACTTCGAATAAACTACCACGTGCATGTAATTTGGTCGTTAATGCGAAGCTACATATTTGGTAGGTGGGGAATATTTCAAAAATTGTAGGTGGGGAATATTACCCCCTATTTACGACCAAAACTATGTTACTTCGAATAAACTACCACGTGCATGTAATTTGGTCGTTAATGCGAAGCTACATATTTGGTCGTAACTCCGTAGTCAACTAACTTCTACTTTACGACCACTTTTTCTTTTGGTCGTAAATTAGAGGTTAAATTACTTTTGCTTTACGACCAACCTTTGTGGTCCCAATTTTACTTCGTTTTACGACCAATATCTCTTTGGTTGTTAACTGGTCGTAACACAGACAGAAAATTACGACCACCATTTTGTGGTCGTAACAGTTGGTCGTTATCCAAGCGTTTTCTTGTAGTGATCGACTTTCAATGTTATCACACAACCGATTATCCTTTAACAATCTACTAGATAATTACCCGCGCGCATGCGCGAGATGAAATTTATATATTAATAATCGTTGAATATTATTCTTGATCATTCAATCATAATGTCATAAGTCTCCAAATGTATAATCATGAACCGTCAATATAAGGTTGATGAGTAGGGTGATGTTTGTTGATATTTTTAAACTTGTTTAATTTCCATTGCGCTTCAATGATATTATTCGAATGTTATAATTCACCATCTCATTTCGATATGAAGAATCATATATTTTGAAATTGAGATTCGTGTTTGCGCAGAAAGTACATTAATTATGTATACAAATTATTTGTAGATATTATTATTTATCTTTTGTTAAATTACATATTATGCAATAATAAATATATTGAGTAATTGAGGAATGAGTAACTATTACGTATATAAATAAATTCGGGTAAGAACATAAATAAAAACAAACATTCTTTTATTCACACTACTTTTTGTTAATAAAAATTAAAATAAATAATTTATTTGTTTTATATAGTACATTATTAAAATTAAATGATATTGACATAGATATAGAATATATTTAATATAAATATTTATTTATTAAGGCTTGATACTCATATGATTTTATTGACATTTTTATATTTGATGTAACAAAAGTATTATTTTTATTAAGTGAGGCTTACAACTTAATGGATATTTTAAAATTAACATGTTTATGTATTTTATATATGATATTTATTTTCATTTGAACGATATTTAAATATATATATATATATATATATATATATATATATATATATATATACATATATATATAATTTGAATATATATTAGATGAGACTTCATAATTATATAATTTTATGATCATTTGTACCTTGTTATAATAAAAAAAGTTAAACCATTTATCAAAACAATTTCAATGTACATTTTTAACAGTTTTAGTAATTTATATTAAACAAATTCAAAATATAGCATATTTTAAAATATGATACTTCATATTCATATTATTTTATGACCATTTGTTATTGTTATAACAAAAAAAAAATTGTTCACAAATTTTTCATTGTAATGTTTTTACTGTTTTAGTAATTTATAGTCGTTTTGAAAATTTTAAAATATAACATATAATAAAATAATCTAGATTTTTTATTATATGGTTAATGTGATTGTTTAATTTTTTGGAATAAAAGAAATTAAATAAAATGATGAAGGATACAAAATATATTATCAAATTTTTATTATTCAAAACATTAATTGTCACATATATGTTAATCATATTAGGTAACTCCGTAGCTTTTATTTAAGAAACTAATGTAAAATATTCATTTATACACTACAAATCAATATGAATGTTCATTTAATAAAAGTATAATTTATATTTAGATGGACCAAACTTTTTTCTAAGGATTCTGAGAATCATTCTAGTGATGACACGTGGCTACACTTAAAATTTGTAATGCTCCAGGATTAATATATAGGGGATTACATCTAAGTTCTTTTATCATAATCAATAATCATCATACTTTCATCACATCACATTCCTTCTTATCACAAATCTCATCATCACATTCACATCACTTTCATTCTTATCACACATCTCATTCATTCTCAACACACAACCAGTTTATCCTTTAACAACCTATCGTTCACCATGTTATTTCATCACAATCAACACAAGTCAGACCTAGATCTCGACAATATTAACAAGAGACTAACGCCTGAGACATTATCCAACATGAAAAGGGTTCACAACTGACTCCTCACCTTTGCCTTACTCGACGACACATATATAGATCGAGGAGAAGAAGAAGACTACCATAAAACCACAGATCTGCATTATCAAACTCAACAGAAGATGAGAGAAATGGATTAGGGATCCGATATGTCAATCCTAGTGACAAATCGCTGAAAGGAAGAAGAAGGTGATGTAGATCTGAGACTTACCGTATAGATCTAAAGAACAACTACAAAAAGGCAATAGAGGGAGAAACTCAGAGACGATGGCGGAGGTTGGCTGGAGCCGGTGGTGGTCGTCAGAGGTGGTGGCCGGCGGCTAGGGTTTGGGTATCAGAATCTCTGCAGGGCTTCGCTCTGTTTCTCTCTGATGAGAAAAGGAGAAGGAGACACCTCCTTTTATAGGAAAAGAAGGGAAAACCCTAGGGTTTGTCTTAATGGACTGGAAACCTATCGGGCTTTCCTTAAAATAAAAGAGTTTTTGGGCTTGTGGGTTTGGGGATGTTACATATTAATTGCTTATTCGACTTAATTTTATTTTGGTAGCAACAAAGAACTCACGGTTCTGGGAAGCGATATGGTGGTGACGAGAGATGGCGGATGGGAGAGATGGCGATGGTAGTGGTGGTGATGACAAGCGGAAGTGTCAAAAAGAGGGTGGTCGTGAGGCTTCAATCGACCTTCTCTCTCTCCCTCTCTCTCTCTCTCTCTCTCTCTCTCTCTTCTCTCTCTCTCTCTCTCTCTCTCTCTCTCTCTCTCTCTCTCTCTGACTCGACGAGATCTGTTCAGATCTCAGAAAGATAATTTTAAAAAAAAATAATCTCAAGCGTTGATTCAATATCATTCAAGGGTGTAAACTCGTGATCCATGCCATAAACAAGTCTAACCAATAAAAAAATGATAAGGATAGACAGAAGAGTTATTTTGGGCTTTTGATCCGAAGCAATCAATGGTTCAAAAAAAATACAAACTATCTAAACTTTAAAGAATTTGATATCATAATTTTAAATTTGAAATCTAAATTTTGTATTTGAATTTTGTGTTTGTGTGATTGACTAAAATATTAAAATTCAAATGAGAAATTTCTTCTTCTCTTTTTTTTTTTGGTAGTTTATTATTTGGTGGTTTAATTATATTTTGTAAATGTATAATTTAATTTGAAATTTTTATATAGTTTAGAGTAGTATATTTATTTTATAAAATTTATAATTTATTTAAAAATTAAGATTTAATATTTTATGATATAGGTTAATATGGGGTATGTGGTTTAGGGTTAAGATTTAGAATTAAGTATATGGTTTGAATTTTAGAATTAACTTAAGTTTGAAATTAACATTAAATGTTTGAAAAGATTAGATTTATGACTTTTTATGTAGAATTTAAGTTTAGGGTTTAGGGAATTAGATCTAGGGTGTAGATTTAAGATTTAATTTGAGGTTTAGAATTTAAATTTGAAATTAGATTTTTAAAATAATTAAATTTTGAGTTTAAATTTAAATTTAGAATTGAAGTTTTATGATAAAAAGATTGAATTTTTAACATTTATGTTTAGGGTTTAAACCCTATAATTATATATAAATCTAAAATCTATTTAACTATGTAGTTTGTAAATATAAAATAACAATTTATTTTTTAAGCAAAGCCTTTATAAAAATTATTCTCTTGTTAACTAAAATATACATTGAATTAAATTTATGAAACATACATTTTACATATGATCTTCCCAAGTCTTACCCTAACATCAATAAAGTCTTATACTAACAAGTAACAACATAAGTCTTGCCAAGCTTAAAAAACTAATTTCAGGTGTTGATGCTATCTTCATTACAACCCTTCTGAGCCAATGATTTAACATTAACAATCTTCTGTCGGACATATCATCCCATATAACTCATCACAGAACATAAAATTGTTACAATGCGCACGTTAACAATCTTCTTAAGAAACACTTCTTTACCAAGAATTACAAATGATTGAACGTTAACAATCTCCTCTGTGACATATCATCCACTATAACTCATCGTAGAACATGACATTGGTACAATGCGCACGTCAGTAGCAGTGTACTTGGTCGGATCCACAGTAAGCTGAAAATGAGCAGGCAAATTATTACCTCATGCCCAACACTTCAAGAAATTTACCAAAACTAGACAAAAGAGAACTTCAAAAACAAAGAAGCTGCAAAATTAAACCACTGCTATAATCACTTATAGAACTTCAAATCATCACATATAGCGAAAGGAATACAAGTTAGAGGTTGTCTCCTTACCAAATTCTTCAGCTTTCTTTAATTTCTCATTGATCATCTCTTGAGCATGAGAATCGGACGAAGTAATCTACATATATACAGAACTGTTTTATCTCTACTGGCTTGATACACATCAATCAAATAGTTAAAAAGCTGACATGTGTCAAAATAATGGTGCGTTTCTGTTAGGTTTTGCTATGGGCTTTTACACGAGTATTTGTTATGGCTTTGAATATACACATTTTTTGGCGGAACCAAAAGCTAAAGCTTCGCATAGATCACCTTCGAAACATCTTCAAGAAGTTGACCTTGTATATAGGATCTAATCATTTTGAGTCGAGCACCAATTAGGTCAATCGACAATGGATGATCCTATGAATGTTGCTGTAGAGAGCTTCTTCGTGAGGGATCATCTTGGGTGGTGCTCTGTTCACAGCTTGCGTTCCGTCCTGCGACAACTATTACCTTGAACCAGTTAATGTAAGCATTGTATCGAACAGCACTAAACTTCTTAACTCTTCGACTCCATTCCAACACGTATTACACATTTAACGTACAACTTACTTACTCTTCAAGCGTGCGATCTCCAAACATAAAGAGTAAACTTTCACATGTAAAACTCATCTTCACACTCTAAATAAACATAGAAATATTCTTTTCAGTGAGAATGGTAACTTACAGAGTGACGTTTCATATACAGAATCCGTAAACCTTATATGTATACATTTTGATGATAGTGGCATTGTATTATCCAAATCTGGAATCATCTGAATACTAAAGTGACACATGCTTTTTCTTTAGGAAGGAAGAGACTTACGAACTCATCTTCGAGCTTAGCTGATTCTTGATCCTATTCTAATATGATGCTCATCTGTTAAACTATATGCTCCAGAAAATATAATAGATGGTCTATCGATTCATCTCGACGGTTCTCTAACATCGACGCATGCAGTTCGACTCGGTCATCTTCAGATATCTAGAGCACCCAATGTACGAGTATAACACCGAACGACTCCGACTATATCTCCACTGTAACATGAAACTACTCTTTTCACCTTCCACATGGACATCCTAATAGATTCGGCATGT
>CAJHQP010009952.1:0-20374 GCA_905132765.1 Moricandia arvensis
AGTCTATTGTATGTGTTTAGAGTACGTCTTAGAGTAATTTCGAGTGAAAAACCCAATAACTTTAGGGATTTTAAGATTCATAAACCCACTAGGGGTTGGTTTTTCTTTTCATAAACCCACTAAGGGTTGGTTTTATCTTTTCATAAACCCCCTTGGGTTTGGATTATTCTTTATTGTTTAGTTAGGGTTTTGTAGTCTTCCTTGATAAGGCTTCGATATTTACACACTATTGTGGCCATGGATATAAGCTCTATTTAGAGTCTATTTATGTGGCTTCCAGAGTATTTTCGGGTGAAAACCCATTAGTTTAGGATTTAAATTTCCATAAACCCACTAAGGGTTGATTTTATATTTTCCATAATTCCACTAAGGATTGGTTTTATCTTTTCATAAAACCCACTATTGGTTTGGATTATCTTTTGAGTCGGTTAGAGTTTCTGTAGTTTCCTGATAAGGCCTGATATTTACCACTATTGTGCCATGATATAAGCTCTATTTAGAGTCTATTATATGTGTTTAGAGTATGTCTTAGAGTATTTCGGGTGAAAACCCATTAGCTTTAGGATTTAGATTTCATAAACCCACTAGGGGTTGGTTTTATTTTTTCATAAACCCACTAAGGGTTGGTTTTATCTTTTCATAAACCCACTAGGGTTTGGATTTATCATTAGAGTCAGTTAGGGTTTTTTGTAGTTTCCTGATAAGGCCTGATATTTACCACTATTGTGCCATGATATAAACTCTATTTAGAGTCTATTATATGTGTTTAGAGTATGTCTTAGAGTATTTCGGGTGAAAACCCATTAGCTTTAGGATTTAGATTTCATAAACCCACTAGGGGTTGGTTTTATCTTTTCATAAACCCACTAAGGGTTGGTTTTATCTTTTCATAAACCCACTAGGGTTTGGATTTATCTTTAGATTCAGTTAGGGTTTTTGTAGTTTCCTGATAAGGCCTGATATTTACCACTATTGTGCCATGATATAAGCTCTATTTAGAGTCTATTATATGTGTTTAGAGTATGTCTTAGAGTATTTCGGGTGAAAACCATTAGCTTTAGGATTTAGATTTCATAAACCCACTAGGGGTTGGTTTTATCTTTTCATAAACCCACTAAGGGTTAGTTTTATCTTTTCATAAACCAACTAGGGTTTGGATTTATCTTTAGAGTCAGTTAGGGTTTTTGTAGTTTCCTGATAAGGCCTGATATTTACCACTATTGTGCCATGAATAAATTCTTTTTAGAGTATATTATATGTGTTTAGAGTATATCTAAGAGTATTTCGGGCGAAAACCCATTAGGTTTAGGATTTAGATTTCATAAACCCACTAGTGGTTGGTTTTATCTTTTCATAAACTCACAAAGGGTTGGTTTTATCTTTTCATAAACCCACTAGGGTTTGGATTATCTTTAGAGTCGGTTGGGATTTTTGTAGTTTCCTGATAAGGCCTGATATTTACCACTATTGTGCCATGATATAACCTCTATTTAGAGTCTATTATATGTGTTTAGAGTATGTCTTAGAGTATTTCGGGTGAAAACCCATTAGCTTTAGGATTTAAATTTCATAAACCCACTAGGGGTTGGTTTTATCTTTTCATAAACCCACTAAGGATTGGTTTTATCTTTTCATAAACCCACTAGGGTTTGGATTATCTTTTGAGTCGGTTAGGGTTTTTGTAGTTTCCTGATAAGGCCTGATATTTACCACTATTGTGCCATGATATAAGCTCTATTTAGAGTCTATTATATGTGTTTAGAGTATGTCTTAGAGTATTTCGGGTGAAAACCCATTAGCTTTAGGATTTAGATTTCATAAACCCACTAGGGGTTGGTTTTATCTTTTCATAAACCCACTAAGGGTTGGTTTTATCTTTTCATAAACCCACTAGGGTTTGGATTTATCTTTAGAGTCAGTTAGGGTTTTTGTAGTTTCCTGATAAGGCCTGATATTTACCACTATTGTGCCATGATATAAACTCTATTTAGAGTCTATTATATGTGTTTAGAGTATGTCTTAGAGTATTTCGGGTAAAAACCCATTAGCTTTAGGATTTAGATTTCATAAACCCACTAGGGGTTGGTTTTATCTTTTCATAAACCCACTAAGCGTTGGTTTTATCTTTTCATAAACCCACTAGGGTTTGGATTTATCTTTAGAGTCAGTTAGGGTTTTTGTAGTTTCCTGATAAGGCCTGATATTTACCACTATTGTGCCATGATATATGCTCTATTTAGAGTCTATTATATGTGTTTAGAGTATGTCTTAGAGTATTTTGGGTGAAAACCCATTAGCTTTAGGATTTAGATTTCATAAACCCACTAGGGGTTGGTTTTATTTTTTCATAAACCCACTAAGGGTTGGTTTTATCTTTCATAAACCCACTAGGGTTTGGATTTATCATTAGAGTCAGTTAGGGTTTTTGTAGTTTCCTGATAAGGCCTGATATTTACCACTATTGTGCCATGATATAAACTCTATTTAGAGTCTATTATATGTGTTTAGAGTATGTCTTAGAGTATTTCGGGTGAAAACCCATTAGCTTTAGGATTTAGATTTCATAAACCCACTAGGGGTTGGTTTTATCTTTTCATAAACCCACTAAGGGTTGGTTTTATCTTTTCATAAACCCACTAGGGTTTGGATTTATCTTTAGAGTCAGTTAGGGTTTTTGTAGTTTCCTGATAAGGCCTGATATTTACCACTATTGTGCCATGATATATGCTCTATTTAGAGTCTATTATATGTGTTTAGAGTATGTCTTAGAGTATTTCGGGTGAAAACCCATTAGCTTTAGGATTTAGATTTCATAAACCCACTAGGGGTTGGTTTTATCTTTTCATAAACCCACTAAGGGTTGGTTTTATCTTTTCATAAACCCACTAGGGTTTGGATTTATCTTTAGAGTCAGTTAGGGTTTTTGTAGTTTCCTGATAAGGCCTGATATTTACCACTATTGTGCCATGATATATGCTCTATTTAGAGTCTATTATATGTGTTTAGAGTATGTCTTAGAGTATTTCGGGTGAAAACCCATTAGCTTTAGGATTTAGATTTCATAAACCCACTAGGGGTTGGTTTTATCTTTTCATAAACCCACTAAGGGTTGGTTTTATCTTTTCATAAACCCACTAGGGTTTGGATTTATCTTTAGAGTCAGTTAGGGTTTTTGTAGTTTCCTGATAAGGCCTGATATTTACCACTATTGTGCCATGATATAAGCTCTATTTAGAGTCTATTATATGTGTTTAGAGTATGTCTTAGAGTATTTCGGGTGAAAACCCATTAGCTTTAGGATTTAGATTTCATAAACCCACTAGGGGTTGGTTTTATCTTTTCATAAACCCACTAAGGGTTGGTTTTATCTTTTCATAAACCCACTAGGGTTTGGATTTATCTTTAGAGTCAGTTAGGGTTTTTGTAGTTTCCTGATAAGGCCTGATATTTACCACTATTGTGCCATGATATAAGCTCTATTTAGAGTCTATTATATGTGTTTAGAGTATGTCTTAGAGTATTTCGGGTGAAAACCCATTAGCTTTAGGATTTAGATTTCATAAACCCACTAGGGGTTGGTTTTATCTTTTCATAAACCCACTAAGGGTTGGTTTTATCTTTTCATAAACCCACTAGGGTTTGGATTTATCTTTAGAGTCAGTTAGGGTTTTTGTAGTTTCCTGATAAGGCCTGATATTTACCACTATTGTGCCATGATATAAGCTCTATTTAGAGTCTATTATATGTGTTTAGAGTATGTCTTAGAGTATTTCGGGTGAAAACCCATTAGCTTTAGGATTTAGATTTCATAAACCCACTAGGGGTTGGTTTTATCTTTTCATAAACCCACTAAGGGTTGGTTTTATCTTTTCATAAACCCACTAGGGTTTGGATTTATCTTTAGAGTCAGTTAGGGTTTTTGTAGTTTCCTGATAAGGCCTGATATTTACCACTATTGTGCCATGATATAAGCTCTATTTAGAGTCTATTATATGTGTTTAGAGTATGTCTTAGAGTATTTCGGGTGAAAACCCATTAGCTTTAGGATTTAGATTTCATAAACCCACTAGGGGTTGGTTTTATCTTTTCATAAACCCACTAAGGGTTGGTTTTATCTTTTCATAAACCCACTAGGGTTTGGATTTATCTTTAGAGTCAGTTAGGGTTTTTGTAGTTTCCTGATAAGGCCTGATATTTACCACTATTGTGCCATGATATAAGCTCTATTTAGAGTCTATTATATGTGTTTAGAGTATGTCTTAGAGTATTTCGGGTGAAAACCCATTAGCTTTAGGATTTAGATTTCATAAACCCACTAGGGGTTGGTTTTATCTTTTCATAAACCCACTAAGGGTTGGTTTTATCTTTTCATAAACCCACTAGGGTTTGGATTTATCTTTAGAGTCAGTTAGGGTTTTTGTAGTTTCCTGATAAGGCCTGATATTTACCACTATTGTGCCATGATATAAGCTCTATTTAGAGTCTATTATATGTGTTTAGAGTATGTCTTAGAGTATTTCGGGTGAAAACCCATTAGCTTTAGGATTTAGATTTCATAAACCCACTAGGGGTTGGTTTTATCTTTTCATAAACCCACTAAGGGTTGGTTTTATCTTTTCATAAACCCACTAGGGTTTGGATTTATCTTTAGAGTCAGTTAGGGTTTTTGTAGTTTCCTGATAAGGCCTGATATTTACCACTATTGTGCCATGATATAAGCTCTATTTAGAGTCTATTATATGTGTTTAGAGTATGTCTTAGAGTATTTCGGGTGAAAACCCATTAGCTTTAGGATTTAGATTTCATAAACCCACTAGGGGTTGGTTTTATCTTTTCATAAACCCACTAAGGGTTGGTTTTATCTTTTCATAAACCCACTAGGGTTTGGATTTATCTTTAGAGTCAGTTAGGGTTTTTGTAGTTTCCTGATAAGGCCTGATATTTACCACTATTGTGCCATGATATAAGCTCTATTTAGAGTCTATTATATGTGTTTAGAGTATGTCTTAGAGTATTTCGGGTGAAAACCCATTAGCTTTAGGATTTAGATTTCATAAACCCACTAGGGGTTGGTTTTATCTTTTCATAAACCCACTAAGGGTTGGTTTTATCTTTTCATAAACCCACTAGGGTTTGGATTTATCTTTAGAGTCAGTTAGGGTTTTTGTAGTTTCCTGATAAGGCCTGATATTTACCACTATTGTGCCATGATATAAGCTCTATTTAGAGTCTATTATATGTGTTTAGAGTATGTCTTAGAGTATTTCGGGTGAAAACCCATTAGCTTTAGGATTTAGATTTCATAAACCCACTAGGGGTTGGTTTTATCTTTTCATAAACCCACTAAGGGTTGGTTTTATCTTTTCATAAACCCACTAGGGTTTGGATTTATCTTTAGAGTCAGTTAGGGTTTTTGTAGTTTCCTGATAAGGCCTGATATTTACCACTATTGTGCCATGATATAAGCTCTATTTAGAGTCTATTATATGTGTTTAGAGTATGTCTTAGAGTATTTCGGGTGAAAACCCATTAGCTTTAGGATTTAGATTTCATAAACCCACTAGGGGTTGGTTTTATCTTTTCATAAACCCACTAAGGGTTGGTTTTATCTTTTCATAAACCCACTAGGGTTTGGATTTATCTTTAGAGTCAGTTAGGGTTTTTGTAGTTTCCTGATAAGGCCTGATATTTACCACTATTGTGCCATGATATAAGCTCTATTTAGAGTCTATTATATGTGTTTAGAGTATGTCTTAGAGTATTTCGGGTGAAAACCCATTAGCTTTAGGATTTAGATTTCATAAACCCACTAGGGGTTGGTTTTATCTTTTCATAAACCCACTAAGGGTTGGTTTTATCTTTTCATAAACCCACTAGGGTTTGGATTTATCTTTAGAGTCAGTTAGGGTTTTTGTAGTTTCCTGATAAGGCCTGATATTTACCACTATTGTGCCATGATATAAGCTCTATTTAGAGTCTATTATATGTGTTTAGAGTATGTCTTAGAGTATTTCGGGTGAAAACCCATTAGCTTTAGGATTTAGATTTCATAAACCCACTAGGGGTTGGTTTTATCTTTTCATAAACCCACTAAGGGTTGGTTTTATCTTTTCATAAACCCACTAGGGTTTGGATTTATCTTAGAGTCAGTTAGGGTTTTTGTAGTTTCCTGATAAGGCCTGATATTTACCACTATTGTGCCATGATATATGCTCTATTTAGAGTCTATTATATGTGTTTAGAGTATGTCTTAGAGTATTTCGGGTGAAAACCCATTAGCTTTAGGATTTAGATTTCATAAACCCACTAGGGGTTGGTTTTATCTTTTCATAAACCCACTAAGGGTTGGTTTTATCTTTTCATAAACCCACTAGGGTTTGGATTTATCTTTAGAGTCAGTTAGGGTTTTTGTAGTTTCCTGATAAGGCCTGATATTTACCACTATTGTGCCATGATATAAGCTCTATTTAGAGTCTATTATATGTGTTTAGAGTATGTCTTAGAGTATTTCGGGTGAAAACCCATTAGCTTTAGGATTTAGATTTCATAAACCCACTAGGGGTTGGTTTTATCTTTTCATAAACCCACTAAGGGTTGGTTTTATCTTTTCATAAACCCACTAGGGTTTGGATTTATCTTTAGAGTCAGTTAGGGTTTTTGTAGTTTCCTGATAAGGCCTGATATTTACCACTATTGTGCCATGATATAAGCTCTATTTAGAGTCTATTATATGTGTTTAGAGTATGTCTTAGAGTATTTCGGGTGAAAACCCATTAGCTTTAGGATTTAGATTTCATAAACCCACTAGGGGTTGGTTTTATCTTTTCATAAACCCACTAAGGGTTGGTTTTATCTTTTCATAAACCCACTAGGGTTTGGATTTATCTTTAGAGTCAGTTAGGGTTTTTGTAGTTTCCTGATAAGGCCTGATATTTACCACTATTGTGCCATGATATAAGCTCTATTTAGAGTCTATTATATGTGTTTAGAGTATGTCTTAGAGTATTTCGGGTGAAAACCCATTAGCTTTAGGATTTAGATTTCATAAACCCACTAGGGGTTGGTTTTATCTTTTCATAAACCCACTAAGGGTTGGTTTTATCTTTTCATAAACCCACTAGGGTTTGGATTTATCTTTAGAGTCAGTTAGGGTTTTTGTAGTTTCCTGATAAGGCCTGATATTTACCACTATTGTGCCATGATATAAGCTCTATTTAGAGTCTATTATATGTGTTTAGAGTATGTCTTAGAGTATTTCGGGTGAAAACCCATTAGCTTTAGGATTTAGATTTCATAAACCCACTAGGGGTTGGTTTTATCTTTTCATAAACCCACTAAGGGTTGGTTTTATCTTTTCATAAACCCACTAGGGTTTGGATTTATCTTTAGAGTCAGTTAGGGTTTTTGTAGTTTCCTGATAAGGCCTGATATTTACCACTATTGTGCCATGATATAAGCTCTATTTAGAGTCTATTATATGTGTTTAGAGTATGTCTTAGAGTATTTCGGGTGAAAACCCATTAGCTTTAGGATTTAGATTTCATAAACCCACTAGGGGTTGGTTTTATCTTTTCATAAACCCACTAAGGGTTGGTTTTATCTTTTCATAAACCCACTAGGGTTTGGATTTATCTTTAGAGTCAGTTAGGGTTTTTGTAGTTTCCTGATAAGGCCTGATATTTACCACTATTGTGCCATGATATAAGCTCTATTTAGAGTCTATTATATGTGTTTAGAGTATGTCTTAGAGTATTTCGGGTGAAAACCCATTAGCTTTAGGATTTAGATTTCATAAACCCACTAGGGGTTGGTTTTATCTTTTCATAAACCCACTAAGGTTGGTTTATCTTTCATAAACCCACTAGGGTTTGGATTTATCTTTAGAGTCAGTTAGGGTTTTTGTAGTTTCCTGATAAGGCCTGATATTTACCACTATTGTGCCATGATATAAGCTCTATTTAGAGTCTATTATATGTGTTTAGAGTATGTCTTAGAGTATTTCGGGTGAAAACCCATTAGCTTTAGGATTTAGATTTCATAAACCCACTAGGGTTGGTTTTATCTTTTCATAAACCCACTAAGGGTTGGTTTTATCTTTTCATAAACCCACTAGGGTTTGGATTTATCTTTAGAGTCAGTTAGGGTTTTTGTAGTTTCCTGATAAGGCCTGATATTTACCACTATTGTGCCATGATATAAGCTCTATTTAGAGTCTATTATATGTGTTTAGAGTATGTCTTAGAGTATTTCGGGTGAAAACCCATTAGCTTTAGGATTTAGATTTCATAAACCCACTAGGGGTTGGTTTTATCTTTTCATAAACCCACTAAGGGTTGGTTTTATCTTTTCATAAACCCACTAGGGTTTGGATTTATCATTAGAGTCAGTTAGGGTTTTTGTAGTTTCCTGATAAGGCCTGATATTTACCACTATTGTGCCATGATATAAACTCTATTTAGAGTCTATTATATGTGTTTAGAGTATGTCTTAGAGTATTTCGGGTGAAAACCATTAGCTTTAGGATTTAGATTTCATAAACCCACTAGGGGTTGGTTTTATCTTTTCATAAACCCACTAAGGGTTGGTTTTATCTTTTCATAAACCCACTAGGGTTTGGATTTATCTTTAGAGTCAGTTAGGGTTTTTGTAGTTTCCTGATAAGGCCTGATATTTACCACTATTGTGCCATGATATAAGCTCTATTTAGAGTCTATTATATGTGTTTAGAGTATGTCTTAGAGTATTTCGGGTGAAAACCCATTAGCTTTAGGATTTAGATTTCATAAACCCACTAGGGGTTGGTTTTATCTTTTCATAAACCCACTAAGGGTTGGTTTTATCTTTTCATAAACCCACTAAGGGTTGGTTTTATCTTTTCATAAACCCACTAGGGTTTGGATTTATCTTTAGAGTCGGTTAGGGTTTTTGTAGTTTCCTGATAAGGCCTGATATTTACCACTATTGTGCCATGATATAAGCTCTATTTAGAGTCTATTATATGTGTTTAGAGTATGTCTTAGAGTATTTCGGGTGAAAACCCATTAGCTTTAGGATTTAGATTTCATAAACCCACTAGGGGTTGGTTTTATCTTTTCATAAACCCACTAAGGGTTGGTTTTATCTTTTCATAAACCCACTAGGGTTTGGATTTATCTTTAGAGTCGGTTAGGGTTTTTGTAGTTTCCTGATAAGGCCTGATATTTACCACTATTGTGCCATGATATAAGCTCTATTTAGAGTCTATTATATGTGTTTAGAGTATGTCTTAGAGTATTTCGGGTGAAAACCCATTAGCTTTAGGATTTAGATTTCATAAACCCACTAGGGGTTGGTTTTATCTTTTCATAAACCCACTAAGGGTTGGTTTTATCTTTTCATAAACCCACTAGGGTTTGGATTTATCTTTAGAGTCAGTTAGGGTTTTTGTAGTTTCCTGATAAGGCCTGATATTTACCACTATTGTGCCATGATATAAGCTCTATTTAGAGTCTATTATATGTGTTTAGAGTATGTCTTAGAGTATTTCGGGTGAAAACCCATTAGCTTTAGGATTTAGATTTCATAAACCCACTAGGGGTTGGTTTTATCTTTTCATAAACCCACTAAGGGTTGGTTTTATCTTTTCATAAACCCACTAGGGTTTGGATTTATCTTTAGAGTCAGTTAGGGTTTTTGTAGTTTCCTGATAAGGCCTGATATTTACCACTATTGTGCCATGATATAAGCTCTATTTAGAGTCTATTATATGTGTTTAGAGTATGTCTTAGAGTATTTCGGGTGAAAACCCATTAGCTTTAGGATTTAGATTTCATAAACCCACTAGGGGTTGGTTTTATCTTTTCATAAACCCACTAAGGGTTGGTTTTATCTTTTCATAAACCCACTAGGGTTTGGATTTATCTTTAGAGTCAGTTAGGGTTTTTGTAGTTTCCTGATAAGGCCTGATATTTACCACTATTGTGCCATGATATAAGCTCTATTTAGAGTCTATTATATGTGTTTAGAGTATGTCTTAGAGTATTTCGGGTGAAAACCCATTAGCTTTAGGATTTAGATTTCATAAACCCACTAGGGGTTGGTTTTATCTTTTCATAAACCCACTAAGGGTTGGTTTTATCTTTTCATAAACCCACTAGGGTTTGGATTTATCTTTAGAGTCAGTTAGGGTTTTTGTAGTTTCCTGATAAGGCCTGATATTTACCACTATTGTGCCATGATATAAGCTCTATTTAGAGTCTATTATATGTGTTTAGAGTATGTCTTAGAGTATTTCGGGTGAAAACCCATTAGCTTTAGGATTTAGATTTCATAAACCCACTAGGGGTTGGTTTTATCTTTTCATAAACCCACTAAGGGTTGGTTTTATCTTTTCATAAACCCACTAGGGTTTGGATTTATCTTTAGAGTCAGTTAGGGTTTTTGTAGTTTCCTGATAAGGCCTGATATTTACCACTATTGTGCCATGATATAAGCTCTATTTAGAGTCTATTATATGTGTTTAGAGTATGTCTTAGAGTATTTCGGGTGAAAACCCATTAGCTTTAGGATTTAGATTTCATAAACCCACTAGGGGTTGGTTTTATCTTTTCATAAACCCACTAAGGGTTGGTTTTATCTTTTCATAAACCCACTAGGGTTTGGATTTATCTTTAGAGTCAGTTAGGGTTTTTGTAGTTTCCTGATAAGGCCTGATATTTACCACTATTGTGCCATGATATAAGCTCTATTTAGAGTCTATTATATGTGTTTAGAGTATGTCTTAGAGTATTTCGGGTGAAAACCCATTAGCTTTAGGATTTAGATTTCATAAACCCACTAGGGGTTGGTTTTATCTTTTCATAAACCCACTAAGGGTTGGTTTTATCTTTTCATAAACCCACTAGGGTTTGGATTTATCTTTAGAGTCAGTTAGGGTTTTTGTAGTTTCCTGATAAGGCCTGATATTTACCACTATTGTGCCATGATATAAGCTCTATTTAGAGTCTATTATATGTGTTTAGAGTATGTCTTAGAGTATTTCGGGTGAAAACCCATTAGCTTTAGGATTTAGATTTCATAAACCCACTAGGGGTTGGTTTTATCTTTTCATAAACCCACTAAGGGTTGGTTTTATCTTTTCATAAACCCACTAGGGTTTGGATTTATCTTTAGAGTCAGTTAGGGTTTTTGTAGTTTCCTGATAAGGCCTGATATTTACCACTATTGTGCCATGATATAAGCTCTATTTAGAGTCTATTATATGTGTTTAGAGTATGTCTTAGAGTATTTCGGGTGAAAACCCATTAGCTTTAGGATTTAGATTTCATAAACCCACTAGGGGTTGGTTTTATCTTTTCATAAACCCACTAAGGGTTGGTTTTATCTTTTCATAAACCCACTAGGGTTTGGATTTATCTTTAGAGTCAGTTAGGGTTTTTGTAGTTTCCTGATAAGGCCTGATATTTACCACTATTGTGCCATGATATAAGCTCTATTTAGAGTCTATTATATGTGTTTAGAGTATGTCTTAGAGTATTTCGGGTGAAAACCCATTAGCTTTAGGATTTAGATTTCATAAACCCACTAGGGGTTGGTTTTATCTTTTCATAAACCCACTAAGGGTTGGTTTTATCTTTTCATAAACCCACTAGGGTTTGGATTTATCTTTAGAGTCAGTTAGGGTTTTTGTAGTTTCCTGATAAGGCCTGATATTTACCACTATTGTGCCATGATATAAGCTCTATTTAGAGTCTATTATATGTGTTTAGAGTATGTCTTAGAGTATTTCGGGTGAAAACCCATTAGCTTTAGGATTTAGATTTCATAAACCCACTAGGGGTTGGTTTTATCTTTTCATAAACCCACTAAGGGTTGGTTTTATCTTTTCATAAACCCACTAGGGTTTGGATTTATCTTTAGAGTCAGTTAGGGTTTTTGTAGTTTCCTGATAAGGCCTGATATTTACCACTATTGTGCCATGATATAAGCTCTATTTAGAGTCTATTATATGTGTTTAGAGTATGTCTTAGAGTATTTCGGGTGAAAACCCATTAGCTTTAGGATTTAGATTTCATAAACCCACTAGGGGTTGGTTTTATCTTTTCATAAACCCACTAAGGGTTGGTTTTATCTTTTCATAAACCCACTAGGGTTTGGATTTATCTTTAGAGTCAGTTAGGGTTTTTGTAGTTTCCTGATAAGGCCTGATATTTACCACTATTGTGCCATGATATAAGCTCTATTTAGAGTCTATTATATGTGTTTAGAGTATGTCTTAGAGTATTTCGGGTGAAAACCCATTAGCTTTAGGATTTAGATTTCATAAACCCACTAGGGGTTGGTTTTATCTTTTCATAAACCCACTAAGGGTTGGTTTTATCTTTTCATAAACCCACTAGGGTTTGGATTTATCTTTAGAGTCAGTTAGGGTTTTTGTAGTTTCCTGATAAGGCCTGATATTTACCACTATTGTGCCATGATATAAGCTCTATTTAGAGTCTATTATATGTGTTTAGAGTATGTCTTAGAGTATTTCGGGTGAAAACCCATTAGCTTTAGGATTTAGATTTCATAAACCCACTAGGGGTTGGTTTTATCTTTTCATAAACCCACTAAGGGTTGGTTTTATCTTTTCATAAACCCACTAGGGTTTGGATTTATCTTTAGAGTCAGTTAGGGTTTTTGTAGTTTCCTGATAAGGCCTGATATTTACCACTATTGTGCCATGATATAAGCTCTATTTAGAGTCTATTATATGTGTTTAGAGTATGTCTTAGAGTATTTCGGGTGAAAACCCATTAGCTTTAGGATTTAGATTTCATAAACCCACTAGGGGTTGGTTTTATCTTTTCATAAACCCACTAAGGGTTGGTTTTATCTTTTCATAAACCCACTAGGGTTTGGATTTATCTTTAGAGTCAGTTAGGGTTTTTGTAGTTTCCTGATAAGGCCTGATATTTACCACTATTGTGCCATGATATAAGCTCTATTTAGAGTCTATTATATGTGTTTAGAGTATGTCTTAGAGTATTTCGGGTGAAAACCCATTAGCTTTAGGATTTAGATTTCATAAACCCACTAGGGGTTGGTTTTATCTTTTCATAAACCCACTAAGGGTTGGTTTTATCTTTTCATAAACCCACTAGGGTTTGGATTTATCTTTAGAGTCAGTTAGGGTTTTTGTAGTTTCCTGATAAGGCCTGATATTTACCACTATTGTGCCATGATATAACTCTATTTAGAGTCTATTATATGTGTTTAGAGTATGTCTTAGAGTATTTCGGGTGAAAAGCCATTAGCTTTAGGATTTAGATTTCATAAACCCACTAGGGGTTGGTTTTATCTTTTCATAAACCCACTAAGGGTTGGTTTTATCTTTTCATAAACCCACTAGGGTTTGGATTTATCTTTAGAGTCAGTTAGGGTTTTTGTAGTTTCCTGATAAGGCCTGATATTTACCACTATTGTGCCATGATATATGCTCTATTTAGAGTCTATTATATGTGTTTAGAGTATGTCTTAGAGTATTTCGGGTGAAAACCCATTAGCTTTAGGATTTAGATTTCATAAACCCACTAGGGGTTGGTTTTATTTTTCATAAACCCACTAAGGGTTGGTTTTATCTTTTCATAAACCCACTAGGGTTTGGATTTATCATTAGAGTCAGGTAGGGTTTTTGTAGTTTCCTGATAAGGCCTGATATTTACCACTATTGTGCCATGATATAACTCTATTTAGAGTCTATTATATGTGTTTAGAGTATGTCTTAGAGTATTTCGGGTGAAAACCCATTAGCTTTAGGATTTAGATTTCATAAACCCACTAGGGGTTGGTTTTATCTTTTCATAAACCCACTAAGGGTTGGTTTTATCTTTTCATAAACCCACTAGGGTTTGGATTTATCTTTAGAGTCAGTTAGGGTTTTTGTAGTTTCCTGATAAGGCCTGATATTTACCACTATTGTGCCATGATATAAGCTCTATTTAGAGTCTATTATATGTGTTTAGAGTATGTCTTAGAGTATTTCGGGTGAAAACCCATTAGCTTTAGGATTTAGATTTCATAAACCCACTAGGGGTTGGTTTTATCTTTTCATAAACCCACTAAGGGTTGGTTTTATCTTTTCATAAACCCACTAGGGTTTGGATTTATCTTTAGAGTCAGTTAGGGTTTTTGTAGTTTCCTGATAAGGCCTGATATTTACCACTATTGTGCCATGATATAAGCTCTATTTAGAGTCTATTATATGTGTTTAGAGTATGTCTTAGAGTATTTCGGGTGAAAACCCATTAGCTTTAGGATTTAGATTTCATAAACCCACTAGGGGTTGGTTTTATCTTTTCATAAACCCACTAAGGGTTGGTTTTATCTTTTCATAAACCCACTAGGGTTTGGATTTATCTTTAGAGTCAGTTAGGGTTTTTGTAGTTTCCTGATAAGGCCTGATATTTACCACTATTGTGCCATGATATAAGCTCTATTTAGAGTCTATTATATGTGTTTAGAGTATGTCTTAGAGTATTTCGGGTGAAAACCCATTAGCTTTAGGATTTAGATTTCATAAACCCACTAGGGGTTGGTTTTATCTTTTCATAAACCCACTAAGGGTTGGTTTTATCTTTTCATAAACCCACTAGGGTTTGGATTTATCTTTAGAGTCAGTTAGGGTTTTTGTAGTTTCCTGATAAGGCCTGATATTTACCACTATTGTGCCATGATATAAGCTCTATTTAGAGTCTATTATATGTGTTTAGAGTATGTCTTAGAGTATTTCGGGTGAAAACCCATTAGCTTTAGGATTTAGATTTCATAAACCCACTAGGGGTTGGTTTTATCTTTTCATAAACCCACTAAGGGTTGGTTTTATCTTTTCATAAACCCACTAGGGTTTGGATTTATCTTTAGAGTCGGTTAGGGTTTTTGTAGTTTCCTGATAAGGCCTGATATTTACCACTATTGTGCCATGATATAAGCTCTATTTAGAGTCTATTATATGTGTTTAGAGTATGTCTTAGAGTATTTCGGGTGAAAACCCATTAGCTTTAGGATTTAGATTTCATAAACCCACTAGGGGTTGGTTTTATCTTTTCATAAACCCACTAAGGGTTGGTTTTATCTTTTCATAAACCCACTAGGGTTTGGATTTATCTTTAGAGTCAGTTAGGGTTTTTGTAGTTTCCTGATAAGGCCTGATATTTACCACTATTGTGCCATGATATAAACTCTATTTAGAGTCTATTATATGTGTTTAGAGTATGTCTTAGAGTATTTCGGGTGAAAACCCATTAGCTTTAGGATTTAGATTTCATAAACCCACTAGGGGTTGGTTTTATCTTTTCATAAACCCACTAAGGTTGGTTTTATCTTTTCATAAACCCACTAGGGTTTGGATTTATCTTTAGAGTCGGTTAGGGTTTTTGTAGTTTCCTGATAAGGCCTGATATTTACCACTATTGTGCCATGATATAAGCTCTATTTAGAGTCTATTATATGTGTTTAGAGTATGTCTTAGAGTATTTCGGGTGAAAACCCATTAGCTTTAGGATTTAGATTTCATAAACCCACTAGGGGTTGGTTTTATCTTTTCATAAACCCACTAAGGGTTGGTTTTATCTTTTCATAAACCCACTAGGGTTTGGATTTATCTTTAGAGTCAGTTAGGGTTTTTGTAGTTTCCTGATAAGGCCTGATATTTACCACTATTGTGCCATGATATAAGCTCTATTTAGAGTCTATTATATGTGTTTAGAGTATGTCTTAGAGTATTTCGGGTGAAAACCCATTAGCTTTAGGATTTAGATTTCATAAACCCACTAGGGTTGGTTTTATCTTTTCATAAACCCACTAAGGGTTGGTTTTATCTTTTCATAAACCCACTAGGGTTTGGATTTATCTTTAGAGTCAGTTAGGGTTTTTGTAGTTTCCTGATAAGGCCTGATATTTACCACTATTGTGCCATGATATAAGCTCTATTTAGAGTCTATTATATGTGTTTAGAGTATGTCTTAGAGTATTTCGGGTGAAAACCCATTAGCTTTAGGATTTAGATTTCATAAACCCACTAGGGGTTGGTTTTATCTTTTCATAAACCCACTAAGGGTTGGTTTTATCTTTTCATAAACCCACTAGGGTTTGGATTTATCTTTAGAGTCAGTTAGGGTTTTTGTAGTTTCCTGATAAGGCCTGATATTTACCACTATTGTGCCATGATATATGCTCTATTTAGAGTCTATTATATGTGTTTAGAGTATGTCTTAGAGTATTTCGGGTGAAAAACCGATTAGCTTTAGGATTTAGATTTCATAAACCCACTAGGGTTGATTTTATCTTTTCATAAACCCACTAAGGGTTGGTTTTATCTTTTCATAAACCCACTAGGGTTTGGATTTATCTTTAGAGTCGGTTAGGGTTTTTGTAGTTTCCTGATAAGGCCTGATATTTACCACTATTGTGCCATGATATAAGATCTATTTAGAGTCTATTATATGTGTTTAGAGTATGTCTTAGAGTATTTCGGGTAAAACCCATTAGCTTTAGGATTTAGATTTCATAAACCCACTAGGGGTTGGTTTTATCTTTTCATAAACCCACTAAGGGTTGGTTTTATCTTTTCATAAACCCACTAGGGTTTGGATTTATCTTTAGAGTCGGTTAGGGTTTTTGTAGTTTCCTGATAAGGCCTGATATTTACCACTATTGTGCCATGATATAAGCTCTATTTAGAGTCTATTATATGTGTTTAGAGTATGTCTTAGAGTATTTCGGGTGAAAACCCATTAGCTTTAGGATTTAGATTTCATAAACCCACTAGGGGTTGGTTTTATCTTTTCATAAACCCACTAAGGGTTGGTTTTATCTTTTCATAAACCCACTAGGGTTTGGATTTATCTTTAGAGTCAGTTAGGGTTTTTGTAGTTTCCTGATAAGGCCTGATATTTACCACTATTGTGCCATGATATAAGCTCTATTTAGAGTCTATTATATGTGTTTAGAGTATGTCTTAGAGTATTTCGGGTGAAAACCCATTAGCTTTAGGATTTAGATTTCATAAACCCACTAGGGGTTGGTTTTATTTTTTCATAAACCCACTAAGGGTTGGTTTTATCTTTTCATAAACCCACTAGGGTTTGGATTTATCATTAGAGTCAGTTAGGGTTTTTTGTAGTTTCCTGATAAGGCCTGATATTTACCACTATTGTGCCATGATATAAACTCTATTTAGAGTCTATTATATGTGGTTTAGAGTATGTCTTAGAGTATTTCGGGTGAAAAGCCATTAGCTTTAGGATTTAGATTTCATAAACCCACTAGTGGTTGGTTTTATCTTTTCATAAACCCACTAAGGGTTGGTTTTATCTTTTCATAAACTCACTAGGGTTTGGATTTATCTTTAGATTCAGTTAGGGTTTTTGTAGTTTCCTGATAAGACCTGATATTTACCACTATTGTGCCATGATATATGCTCTATTTAGAGTCTATTATATGTGTTTAGAGTATGTCTTACAGTATTTTGGGTGAAAACCCATTAGCTTTAGGATTTAGATTTCATAAACCCACTAGGGGTTGGTTTTATTTTTTCATAAACCCACTAAGGGTTGGTTTTATCTTTTCATAAACCCACTAGGGTTTGGATTTATCATTAGAGTCAGTTAGGGTTTTTTGTAGTTTCCTGATAAGGCCTGATATTTACCACTATTGTGCCATGATATAAACTCTATTTAGAGTCTATTATATGTGTTTAGAGTATGTCTTAGAGTATTTCGGGTGAAAAGCCATTAGCTTTAGGATTTAGATTTTATAAACCCACTAGTGGTTGGTTTTATCTTTTCATAAACCCACTAAGGGTTGGTTTTATCTTTTCATAAACTCACTAGGGTTTGGATTTATCTTTAGATTCAGTTAGGGTTTTTGTAGTTTCCTGATAAGACCTGATATTTACCACTATTGTGCCATGATATATGCTCTATTTAGAGTCTATTATATGTGTTTAGAGTATGTCTTAGAGTATTTCGGGTGAAAACCCATTAGCTTTAGGATTTACATTTCGTAAACCCACTAGGGGTTGGTTTGTCTTTTCATAAACCCACTAGGGGTTGGTTTTATCTTTCATAAAACCCACTAAGGGTTGGTTTTATCTTTTCATAAACCACTAGGGTTTGGATTTATCTTTAGAGTCAGTTAGGTTTTTGTAGTTTCCTGATAAGGCCTGATATTTACCACTATTGTGCCATGATATAAATTCTATTTAGAGTCTATTATATGTGTTTAGAGTATGTCTTAGAGTATTTCGGGTGAAAACCCATTAGCTTTAGGATTTAGATTTCATAAACCCACTAGGGGTTGTTTTTATCTTTTCATAAACCCACTAAGGGTTGGTTTTATCTTTTCATAAACCCACTAGGGTTTGGATTTATCTTTAGAGTCAGTTAGGGTTTTTGTAGTTTCCTGATAAGGCCTGATATTTACCACTATTGTTGCCATGATATATGCTCTATTTAGAGTCTATTATATGTGTTTAGAGTATGTCTTAGAGTATTTCGGGTGAAAACCCATTAGCTTTAGGATTTAGATTTCATAAACCCACTAGGGGTTGGTTTTATTTTTTCATAAACCCACTAAGGGTTGGTTTTATCTTTTCATAAACCCACTAGGGTTTGGATTTATCTTAGAGTCAGTTAGGTTTTTGTAGTTTCCTGATAAGGCCTGATATTTACCACTATTGTGCCATGATATAAGCTCTATTTAGAGTCTATTATATGTGTTTAGAGTATGTCTTAGAGTATTTCGGGTGAAAACCCATTAGCTTTAGGATTTAGATTTCATAAACCCACTAGGGGTTGGTTTTATCTTTTCATAAACCCACTAAGGGTTGGTTTTATCTTTTCATAAACCCACTAGGGTTTGGATTTATCTTTAGAGTCAGTTAGGGTTTTTGTAGTTTCCTGATAAGGCCTGATATTTACCACTATTGTGCCATGATATAAGCTCTATTTAGAGTCTATTATATGTGTTTAGAGTATGTCTTAGAGTATTTCGGGTGAAAACCCATTAGCTTTAGGATTTAGATTTCATAAACCCACTAGGGTTGGTTTTATCTTTTCATAAACCCACTAAGGGTTGGTTTTATCTTTTCATAAACCCACTAGGGTTTGGATTATCTTTTGAGTCGGTTAGGGTTTTTGTAGTTTCCTGATAAGGCCTGATATTTACCACTATTGTGCCATGATATAAGCTCTATTTAGAGTCTATTATATGTGTTTAGAGTATGTCTTAGAGTATTTCGGGTGAAAACCCATTAGCTTTAGGATTTAGATTTCATAAACCCACTAGGGGTTGGTTTTATCTTTTCATAAACCCACTAAGGGTTGGTTTTATCTTTTCATAAACCCCTAGGGTTTGGATTTATCTTTATTGTCAGTTAGGGTTTTTGTAGTTTCCTGATAAGGACTGATATTTACCACTATTGTGCCATGATATAAACTCTATTTAGAGTCTATTATATGTGTTTAGAGTATGTCTTAGAGTATTTCGGGTGAAAACCCATTAGCTTTAGGATTTAGATTTCATAAACCCACTAGGGGTTGGTTTTATCTTTTCATAAACCCACTAAGGGTTGGTTTTATCTTTTCATAAACCCACTAGGGTTTGGATTTATCTTTAGAGTCAGTTAGGGTTTTTGTAGTTTCCTGATAAGGCCTGATATTTACCACTATTGTGCCATGATATAAGCTCTATTTAGAGTTTATTATATGTGTTTAGAGTATGTCTTAGAGTATTTCGGGTGAAAAACCCATTAGCTTTAGGATTTAGATTTCATAAACCCACTAGGGGTTGGTTTTATTTTTTCATAAACCCACTAAGGGTTGGTTTTATCTTTTCATAAACCCACTAGGGTTTGGATTTATCATTAGAGTCAGTTAGGGTTTTTGTAGTTTCCTGATAAGGCCTGATATTTACACTATTGTGCCATGATATAACTCTATTTAGAGTCTATTATATGTGTTTAGAGTATGTCTTAGAGTATTTCGGGTGAAAACCCATTAGCTTTAGGATTTAGATTTCATAAACCCACTAGGGGTTGGTTTTATCTTTTTCATAAACCCACTAAGGGTTGGTTTTATCTTTTCATAAACCACTAGGGTTTGGATTTATCTTTAGAGTCAGTTAGGGTTTTTGTAGTTTCCTGATAAGGCCTGATATTTACCACTATTGTGCCATGATATAAGCTCTATTTAGAGTTTATTATATGTGTTTAGGGTATGTCTTAGAGTATTTCGGGTGAAAGCCTAACCCATTAGCTTTAGGATTTAGATTTTATAAACCCACTAGGGGTTGGTTTAAACTTTTCATAAACCCACTAAGGGTTGGTTTTATCTTTTCATTAGCCCACTAGGGT
>CAJHQP010009953.1:0-20363 GCA_905132765.1 Moricandia arvensis
TAGATTGTAGGATGTTATAGCACAAGCGAGAGCTTGGTTATACCCTGAAACATATCTTAAATAGTCTAAAACTCTAGCAACAAACAAGAGTTGAATTAGAAGTTTATAGAACATATCAAACACACAAATCACATCTTTTTAGAAGTAGCATCGATCGATACCATCTAGTGGCCATCGATCAACACTCTGTTAAGAATCATGTGAGTGATTTACATAAACCCTAGAGTTTGAGTTCAGAACAAGCACTTCACTAAAACCCTTAACAATCTTTTAATTTGCATTACCTAGTCTACCTGAGAGTTCCCCTAAGGCTAATCCTTCCTAATAATCTTCACAAACTAAACCAATCTTTAATTCACTATTCATAAATCAAAACTTTTATCTAGCTTTATTTCAAAGCAACAAATCTATTGTTTGATCTTAGAGTCTTTGTTGATTTGATCCCTAAGTACTACACTGAACCTCTTATTTGAGAGGGTAAAAAGTAGATCATAGGGTTAATTTGACAGTGCATAATAAAAGGTACATCAAATTTGCCGCCGTTGTCGTGGACTATTTCTTATTGCCATTAGATTTAGTTTAGAATATAGTCTAGATTTTTATTACTGTTGCTAACTTAACTCTTTTCTTATTCCTGATGGCACATGTACCTTTTGAAGAGAATATGTACTATGGACGACAAGAATCGATCGATGGATATCTTCCAACATCGATCGACAATCGTCCAACAACGTCGGGCGACACTCTGCTACTGACATGGATCGATACTGATCAGGCGGAAGCAGGTAAGTCCGCCTATACTGAATTTATTAATAAGAAAGTAGTTTTGAAAGATCTAAATGACCATGAAAGCAACGAAGCAAGCGAAATCATTAATAAACAGGGGACTGTAATCCATGACCAAGTTACCAAATCTCCACAAAGTGAGATTAAAAATAAATAGTCAATGCTCGAATACTTAAATCCCAGAAGGACCTATTCCAATGGATCCACTATCAGATTACCAGATAACCATGAAGGAAAATCTGGCCTTAACGCTGATTATATTGCTATGTTAAGTAAAAATTCGTGCAGTGTTTTGCCATTGAACACTCGAACGATCACATCGGACTTCTAGAAGACATGGTTTTTGAAAAATTCAAACGTTTAAATATTTTCTATTTTTCAATTGTAGGGGAAGCCAAGAGGTGGCTGAACCTGCTACCACAAGGATCCCTAACTTTCTGGAAGTATATCAGGAATGCTTTCATTAATCACTTCTTCGACGAAGAAATATATTGGGAAGCGAGAAGAGAAATTTTGTCATTCCTTCAAGGTGACCGCGAATCCTTTTAACACACTTGTGAAAGGTTCACGGACTACCAATTTGCATGCCCACACCATGGGTTTTTGGAACCCCAACTCATCAACGCCTTCTATAGAGGGCTAATCCTAGATTATCAAACCATCCTTGATACAGCCAGGGAAGGAATTAGGTAAATCCTTTGGGAGGAGGGATACCGAAGGGAAAGAATCATCAACGTGCGTAGAAGAGAAACACATTATCCAAGTTAAGAAGACTCTGGCTTCAGTAGCGCCAATTTTTGATAAATACACTAAATCCGAAGAAAATGGCGAGAACTATGATATTTCTTCCAGAAGCAGAGACGAGTTGAGTTCACGGATGCGATAAATTCAAATGATCAGCAATTTGGGGAAAACATTGGCAGTTTCTCAAGCAACTACGACATAACTGTAAAGAAACATGAAAGATTTTCTTAATTAAGAACGGATCATTTATTCGTAGGAAACCGTAGGGTATCGCTGACCTTGAAATAAATTTAGACTTAATATACTCAGAGATGACGGAAAATTTTAAACTCTGAGGGAGGAAATTAATGGGATCGACAAACCAAGTTGCAAACAGCGCCTTGTCTATTAGAAGAGAAGAAGGTGTCGTACCTGGTATGACAAACCCCAACCCTAGGAGTCATGTCAATTTTATAGCCTTACGAAGCGGAAAACGACAACTCCCAGCACAAAAGAAAGTACCACCATTGATGAATCGCTAGAATTGCAGATGATCAGAAAGAGAAATCAAACCCCATTTACATTGACATCGACGAGCATGGTCCTGAAATTCTTCCCGAAACATAAATATTTGACCACGCTGACAACCTAGAGTAATTGCCAACTAACTCGAAGGAGAAAGAGATGGGAATAGAAGATCGTGATACCGTCGATTGACTGCCTGCACCCAGAGTCCATCGAAGCCCAATCCTTAACCCAAAATTCACCGAACAGGTCCAAACTAGGGTTTACCAACAGAGATCCTTTTTCCTGGTAATAATGCGAAAGCGAAAAAGAGTTAGATCGAGCAATATGCAATAAAGCTTTTGAAAAAGTAATCCTCGAGATGCCACTTAGCGATGCAATAAATGTTACATCTGCAATCAAGAAATATGTGAAAGAAGCAGTGTCATGAGGATTTAGTGAAAAGAGCATAGCATAATGATGTTATCCGAGGAAGTGAGCGGAATTATTTAAGAAATCCCAGCTAAACTTCCTAATCCCGGTACCTTTGTTTTAGATTGCACCATCCACAATGAGAGATTCCAAAGACCACTCTTTGATTTAGGCACTAGTGTAAACTTGATGCCTTACTTAGTTGCAATTTCCCTCGGGCTAACTCAATTTTAGTCTACTGGGATCACCCTCGTTTTAGCCGACAGATCCACTAGGATTCCAGAAGGTGTACTTGAATATGTGCCCATTCGCATTAATGATTGTTTTATATCACAGACTTCGTAGTGCTACTATATGAGCAAGAACCCGGAAATCCTCTAATTGTAGTAAGACCATTCCTGGCTACAACTGGAGCGAACATTGATGTTAGAGAAGGACACATATATCTCAATCTCGGTAATATACTGATGGTTTTCGACATGGAAAAGATAGTCAAGAAACCCTTGATCGATGGTCAAGCTTACCATATAGATCACATATCTGAATAAGCTGAAGAGTCGCTTACGGATGTGTGTTCTAATGATCCTTTGGGTAGAGCAATCACATCTCTGGAAAGCGAAATCTTTGCATTGGATGGTCGAGCGGAGGAATATGCAAAATTGATGGATGCTGCCAAAGAAGTCATGCACGTCGACATTGAAGAAATTGATTTATTGATCACTGTCGATCGACAAGCAAAGCCTACCGTCGATCGACAGCCTTCAATAACCTGAGACTAGTGTAAGGAGAAAGACCCAAGGTTGACCTTAAACCGCTCATAGCTGGACTTAAATATGCCTTTCTTTATGAAAAATTCTATACCGGCATCATCAACGTCAACCTGAATAGCGAAGAGCAAGCACTTTAGCTCAACAGATTGCGAAAACGTCGAAAGGCGATCAGATATTGTTTTGATGATATTCCAAGAATTTCCCCCAATTTATACATGCATAGGATACACCTGGAAGATGAATAAAATCATCCTTGAACATAAGAGAAGATTAAATCCCAATGTAAAATAAGTAGACAAAAAGGAAATCATGAAACTTCTGGAAGCAAGCGTTATTTACCCAATATCAGATAGTGATCGGGTCAGTCCAGTCATGTTGTCCTAGATAAGAAGGAGTCACGGTGGTGAAGAATGAAAAAGATGAATTGATCCCGATGAGGACTGTGACCGGAAAAAGAATGCTTATCGATTACAGGAAGCTAAATGCTGCCACATGAAAAGATCACTTTCGTCTACCTTTTCTTGATTCGATGTAAGAGAGAATCGCATGCCATCAATACTATTGTTTTCTCGATGGGTATTCATGATTTTTCTAGATTCCTATTCATCCTGACGATCAAGAAAAGACCACTTTCACCTGTCCTTATTGATACAAGCCCAAGCTATCAAAGGCTGTATGATCCTTGGATCAAATATGATGGATGATCCAACAAGAGGGGTGGTTTGTACAATTGATCTAATCGACCTTAAAACCGGCTGGATGGAAGCGATGATGATGGTACTGGATAGAACGGTTTGTTGAATGATTCCACAATCAACCACGAGCAATAACACTTGAATCCACAAGCAGCCTCAATCGCCAATCAAAGAGCCAAGTGATTCCACACAAGACTTGATGATCAAACTCACACAAAGACACAAGACTTTGGAGAAAAGAAACTAAGAAGTTTATTAGGTTTTTGGGTAAGTGATTCGTGTCTTTTACAATGACAGGCCTAATGAGCTTATATACTGCCCAGAAATATCTAAGGCTAACGCTCATAAACAAAAGAAAAGGAAGAAAATCAAATCAAGCAAACATAATCGGAAACTAGCCGTTGGAAAGATTGATGGGATTTTGTCTTGAAGAGGGGATCTTGAATGATCTTGTATCTGGACGGTTTTAATTGATAGCTGATCTTTTTGAGAACCCTATTTATGCTCTGGAATTTGCTATGTCGTTCTTAGCCTGAAGAGGAAAGAGCTGTTGGAGCTTTATTGCAAGATGTTCCAAATAAGGCAAGTTGAAGCAAGTGTAGATCCTTTTAATCCTATGCTTGCTGGTGCATGGAAGAATGATGGAGAAATTTTCTGGATCGTGGATTATGTATCTTGTATGGATAAGATTATTTCCTGGTCTCCATAGATAAGTTTGGGTCGGACTAAACTGATTGGATTGAATACAATCCATAAATAATATCGGTTTGGCCTATTGATGCAAACCGAGCCTATCTTCTGGTCTGATTGGGATCCGCCTGATCCAGTGTATGGGGTGCTTTATAAGTTGTTTTGGAGTGCCTTTGAATGACTTAGAAGGTCTCCTGGTTGCAGTTCTTGAGGTTGGTTTGATATGAGACCCGAATCTTCCAAATAAGGCAAGTGCCGGACTGGTTTGGCCGGTTTTGGGAAATTGATTATAACTTTAATTTCCCTCGGTGTATTCTACTCATTATGGGATTTTTGGAAATTTAAGAAATCTATCTTGATTACAGAGGTTTATTTTTGTGTGAAGGCCGCTTCATGGTTGGGCTTGAATCCTCTTTAACAGGCTGATACTTGCAGATGGATGGGCTGGGAAACCTCCGTTTTGTAAAACCCATAACTTTCTGGTCCAAATGGATATTTGACTTATTCTACTTGGATGTGAAACCTTGTTGAATTTATAATCCATGGATAATGGTTTCATGGTGAAAACCCTCCTGGTTTGTAAGATATAGCTGATTTACTGAGCATACATCCTGGATAGTTAGCTGGGTGGTTAAGTAATGGGCATGGACGACCTCCGGCTCAGAAATGGACTTGATGACCACATCATACCCTCCCCCTTGACAAATTTTCAACCTCGAAACTTGAAAACCTGCATCAAGATAGAGCAAGTCAGGTTTCATTCTCTTTTGTGATTCTAAAGTCTTACATGTGTATTGTTTCGGTTTGGGAATGGGTTTTAAGTCAGGTGGTTCTCCTTTGAGAAGATAGGTCTCCAGTTTTAAAGGTCTCTCCTTGAGATGAGAAGTGGTCGTGGCAATTTCTTCTTAGGTGGCAATGGTTTTGATCACCATTGGGAGTGGTGCCTTCTTTTTAGGCAACAAGCTCTTCTCCTTGCAACCTGAAATATTCTCAACATTTTGGGGAAGAAGCAAGTGTATTATATCTGTCTTTGGAATTTCATAAGAAGAACATTGAGTAATATTTAGAGAATTACTTACTTGGTTACCAATCATAGCATGTTTCATTGCTCTAGCCTTGGTATTTGTCAACTTTATTGCATGATCGGCTGGTGAGAAAGTGTCTAGGGTATAATGCTCTTTCTCCTCAGGTTGGTGAGCTTCTGGACGTGGCTCCTCCTTACCTAAACTTTCATCAACATTCTGGACAAAGTGCAAGTGCATCATACCAGTATTTTGATAAGTAGAATTAATTGCTTTAAGTTCAGAAATCAACTTATCTTGAACCAAGACTTGAGATATCTCAAGTTTTGGTTTTTCTTGCACAGAAAGTTTTAGCTCTTGACCTTGTTGCTGTGGCTCCTTTTCCACCTCTAAAACTGTGGTAACACTTTCTTGCAAAGACAAGGGCATGAAACTTTCATTGGAAATTTTATAATTTGATTTGATTGGGTCACTTATCTCCAAGTTGGTTACCTTTGCTTCAGGTAGTGCTAAATTCACAGCTCGTTTTGTTGGACAATATTTTGCAAGATGACCCTGGCCTTGACACCTATGACAAATAACCTCAGGTGGTTTTAAAGAGTTGAAGTTCTCACCTTGGTTTCGTTTGGCTTGAGGTGTATGCACTGGTTTTGAGCTTTGCTTCTGGTTTGCTGGCTTCAAGACTTGGGGCAGTGCTATTTTCTTAGACACCTTCTAGGCGTGTTGTTTATGGTTGTGAATTTCAAATCTATCCCTCATGACCCCCTTGAATTTTTCCCAAGTGTGTATAGGAGGCTCCTGGAATTGTTTTCTAAATTTCTCTTCTCTGTCCCAATGTCTTTGATCCTTTTCAGTGAGTTTCCCTAGACCATAGGACAAGTGTTCTCCCTTTGGAATGTAGTTAAACTCAAAGTACCTTTCCATGTCCTCTTCCCACTGAAGACTGTTTCTAGGGTCTTCACTTCTTCCTGAAAACTTATACAAACAAAACTCATCATATGATCCATAGTGGGAATTTAAAGTTACCCCATATTCATGTAGCTGTTTCGGTTTCAGTTTAACCAAAGGTTTTGGACAGGTTCTTGGGGGTAATCTCCTCATCTCTAATTGTTAATACATAAGTTCTTTGACATATGACCAATCTGGAGTTGGTTCCTTGAAGTGGAGACGGCATTCTTCCTCTTGAAGCCACCATTGGTAAACATCTCCTACAAGGGTGTATAAGGCTATGGACAGCTTCTTATGTTCTGGAACTTTGTACTCCCAAAAATAATTTTCCATGTCTTCTTCCCATCTGGAGTAGTTCTCTTGTCCTTAAAAAAGACACAAGTGTTTTAGTTAGAGCTGTTCTACCAAAATCATAAAATTCATTTGTAAATTTTATCCAAGGTTTAGACTACCTCTTGTTGATGGCATGGCTCTTGTATTGGTCTGGTGGCTTGGTATCAAGCTCCCCACGACATGTCTCTCCCTCATATCTATATTCAGTCCATGACTCTCTAAACTGGTAGTCTTGTTCATAGCAGTCTCCATAGTTCTGTTCTTCCCCTGAATATTCTGGTTCTTCAACCCAATCAACTTCCGAAAGAATATACTCATCAACTTCTTCTTCAGTCGCCATGTCTACCAAGTGTTAGGACATAATCTCGCAAGAAGAAAGAAATATTCAGAGCAAGATACTTAAAAGAAACGTGCACCAAAGAAGTTAAAGGAATGAATAGACTAAGAAACAAGAATAGAAGTTTTCAGTTTTCTGCCAAAAAGAAAAACTAAGGAAACATAATTTTTTTTAGAAAACTTTAAAAATGAATAACTAATGAAATATTTTTTATCTTTGGTTTATGATCGAAAAAAATAGCAGAAATAAAAATATATGCAAACAAGATATGAAAAGATATAAGTGTGGTAAATAAAGGAATTTGTTTTGAAAACCCGACCAACTAAGGAAATCAAATCTGCTCTTGATACTAACAAATTTTTATGATTTTTTTTTGAATAGGAATGAATCTAGACAGCAAGGAAACTTGAAATGCTAATGAACAGAATGAATAACACACTTTTATGATTGTTTTTGAATTGGACAAAAATGAAACAACTAAATCCCACAAATGACAAACCTATTTCTTTTTATGGGTTTTATGGTTTTATGAGAAGCTAAACTAGATGCAGCACGAAAAAAATATGATTCTTACGGGTTTCTAAAATTATGCAAGACAGAAACTAGATGAAACAAGAACAAACGAATTTTTATTGGTTTTTGATTAATGAATTCAGAAACAGAAAGGAACTAAACTGAATGCAAATAAAAAAAAAGAGAAAAGGATAGATACGACCTGATGCTGAGAGAACTTCAGCTCTGATACCAGAAATAATACAAGCCAAGCTATCAAAGTATGTATGATCCATGTATCAAAGATGATGGATGATCCAACAAGAGGGGTGGTTTGTACAATCGATATAATCGACCTTAAAACTGGCTGGACGGAAGCGATGATGATGGTACTGGATAGAACGGTTTGTTGAATGATTCCACAATCAACCACAAGCAATAACACTTGAATCCACAAGAAGCCTCAATCTCCAATCAAAGAGCCAACTGATTCCACACAAGACTTGAT
This sequence comes from Moricandia arvensis, assembly GCA_905132765.1. NCBI lineage: Eukaryota > Viridiplantae > Streptophyta > Magnoliopsida > Brassicales > Brassicaceae > Moricandia > Moricandia arvensis. Next base: position 8,241 of record CAJHQP010009953.1, read on the forward strand.
GATCAAACTCACACAAAGACACATGACTTTTGAGAAAAGAAACTAAGAAGTTTATTAGGTTTTTGGGTAAATGATTCGTGTCTTTTACAATGACAGGCCTAATGAGATTATATACTGCTCATAGATATCTAAGGCTAAAGTTCATAAACAAAATAAAAGGAAGAAAATCAAATCAAGCAAACAAAATCGGAAACTAGCCGTTGGAGAGATTGACGTGATTTTGTCTTGAAGAGGGGAGCTTAAATGATCTTGTATCTGGATGGTTTTAATGGATATCTGATATTTTTGGGAGCCATATTTATGCTCTGTAATGTGCTTATTTCATGCTTAGACTGGAGAGGAAAGATCTGTTGGAGCTTTATTGCAAGAGGCTCCAAATAAGGCAAGTTGAAGCAAGTGTAGATCCTCTTAATCATATGCTTGCTGGTGCATGGAAGAATGATGGAGAACTCTTCTGGATCGTGGACTATGTCTCCTGGATGGTTAATATGATCTCCTGGCCTCCATAGATAAGTTGGGTCGGACCAAACTGATTATATTGAAGACCATCCACAATTAATATCGGTTCGGCCAATTGATGCAAACCAGGCCTATCTTCTGGTCTGATTGGGAGCCGCCTGATCCAATGTATGGAGGTTCTTCCTAATTTTTTTGGAGTGCCTATGAATGAATTAGAAGGTTTCCTGGTTTCAGTTCTTGAGGTTGGTTTGATGTGAGACCCGGGTCTTCCAAATAAGGCAAGTGCTGGACTGGTTTGGCCGGTTTTGGGAAATTGATCATAACTTCAATTTCCCTCGGTCTATTCTCCTTATTATGGGCTTTTTGGAAAGATAAGAAATCCATATTGATTACTGAGGTTGGGTTTTGTGATGGTGCTTCATGGTTGGGCTTGAATCCTCTTCAACAGGCTGATACTCACAGATAGATGGGTTGGGAAACCTCTGTTTTGTAAAATCCTAAACTTCTGGTCCGGATGGATGTTTTGCCGATTTGACTTGGATGTGAAATCTTGTTGAGTTTATAATCCATGATATTTTGTTTCATGGTGAAAACCCTCCTGGTTTGTAAGATATGGCTGATTTACAGAGCATACTTCCTGGATAGTTAGCTGGCTGGTTGAGTAATGGGCATGGACGACCTCTGGCTCAGAAATGGACTTGATGACCACATCACTTATAGAACATTAACATACCGCAGAATTTCCTTCGGACTATGTAACACTCCTGCAACATTCCAGTGATGCATGATGCCTATATTCACAGACATGATCGAAGACTTCGTGGAAGTTTTCATGGACTTTTTCTCAGTTTACGGTCCAGATTTCAAAACATGTTTTGATAACCTGTGCAAGGTGTTGGAAAGATGCGAAGAAGATAATCTAGTCCTAAACTGGGAAGAGTCCCACTTTATGGTCAACAGTGGAATCTTTTTGGGACACAAGATCTTAGCAGCCAGTATTGATGTGTACAAGGCCAAAATCGAAGTAATGATAGGTTCTAGAAGCTTCTTAGGACATGATGGATTTTATAGAAGATTCATAAAATATTTTAGCAAAATTGCTAGACCTCTTACAGCACGCCTATGTAAAGATGTGAAATTCGACTTCACACCGGAATGTCTGACTTCTTTCAAAGAAAGCAAATCAGCCCTCGTATCTGCTTCGATTTTGCAAGCACTGGATTGGAATTTACCTTTCGAAATTATGTGTGACTTCATTGATTTCGCTATGGGGGCTGTCCTCGGACAAAAAAGGACAAAAATCTGCACACTATCTATTACGCTAGTAGGACTGTGATTAAGGTCTTTGCATATTTCCTAATCCTTCGCAACTTATTCATTATAATTCACTTACCAGAAAACCCTAGAACTATATTTCCTTATTTAAATTAGTTAACCTAGTTAGGGAATTTCCTTTTTGCAATAAAATATCATTACAAACCCCCTATTTATAACTTACCTAGCTTAATCTTTAGGACTCAAAAATCTATTGTGTGCCATCGCTCTCTGTGGATTCGATCCCTAAGTACTACGATTTGACCTCTCTTGGCAAGAGTAGTTTAATGGGTTAATTTGATAGATTATCTGCTTAATTATATACCTTAACATGTACGCTGTCAGTGTACTATACTCGTAAGTCCATACTTCAAAAACTTATTACCTCGGCAATAGAAAACAATTTCAACAAAACAAACTCTTACGACATAAGGAAATGAAATGACCCATCAAAATCGTCGAAAGGCAAATAACAATCTAAGATTCGTCTAAACACTAGCGGCATACCTAAATAGTAAAACATTATACGATAAATCTTCAAAAATCTAAGCATTGCTCTTCGAGAGGTCTTACGAGCATATCGTCGATGTATACCTCCACTGTTTTTCCGAGATGTTCAGAGAACATACGGTTAGAACATACGGTTGACGAGCCGTTGATAGCTTGCACCAGCATTCTTGAGGCCGAACGGCATCACCCTGTAACAGTAAGTGCCACGGTCAGTTATGAATGCAGTTTTTTTCTTGATCGTCAAGGTTCATCCTAATTTGTTTGTACGCGGAGATGGCATCCATAAAGGACAAGAGTTTGTTCCCTTCCGTTGCTTCGACTAAGCGGTCGATATGTGGCAGTGGGAAGCTATCCTTTGGACACACCTTATTGAGATCTGTGAAATCGACGCAAACTCTCCACTTCCCGTTCTTCTTTTTGACAACGACTGGGTTAGCAAGCCAAACGGGATACCTGACCTCCGTTATGGATCCGACTTTGAGGAGTTTTTTGACCTCGTCATTAACCGCACCAGCGATTTCTGGTCCCAGCTTCCGTCTCTTTTGTTTGACGGGCTTGAAAGTCGGGTCGATGTTGAGCTCATGACATGTGACGTTGATGTCAATCCCTGACATATCTTCCGCGGCCCATGCGAACATGTGCAAGTTCTTCTTCAGACAAGCTATAAGCTCAATTTTCAGAGATTCGCTCACGTTTGCGCTGATTTCTATGCAGCGGTCTGGGAATTCATCTAAGAGTACCAAGACAACGGGCTCGCAGGTTGGTTCACATTTTCCTTCCAAAGCTTCGGCTACTCTTGACTGCCAAAATAATTTAGTCTCATCTTTCTCTAAGGCGTTTTCAACGGTGGAGAATTTATTTTTCTCTCTAGGGAAAACCTCGACTTATGGGTTCTTTTCTTTTGATTCAGCGGCGAAGCAAACTCGAGAGATTATCTGATCTCCCCAGATGGTCTCGATTTTGTGAGTTGTTGGGAATTTAAGACACATATGGTACGTCGACGGCATTGAGTTCAACCATGGGGTTCCTACGATCGCCTTGTAAGATGTGGGTCGATCGATGACTCATAACTCTACAATTTTTGACATGCTACCGGCTTTAACTGAGAGGTTAATTGTACCGGAGTCATGGTAGCTTCCCCCGAGAGTCCTACTATTGGGTTTAGATCTTCCGCGATTTTGGATAGACTGATTTCCATTCTCTCAAAGGAGTTTTTGAAGATGATATCTATTGAGCTTCTGGTGTCGACCAATATCCTCGCGACATCGATATTCTAGATTGTCAGCTCAACAACAAGGAGATTTTTGAGAGGTTTGATCGAGTTGGTTGTTGCTCTTTCCTTGAAGGAGATGACATTGCTGCTTGCTTGATTAGGCATATAGTGTCTCAGTCGTTCGGTGGGTTTTTTGAGTTAGAGAATTCGAGCCCCCCTTCTAGCGCCAAACCTTTGGAACCGAAATTCGCACTGTCGATTTCCGTCGATTTAGGAAGGCAAGGTAAACTCAGCTTTCCCAGAGGTCCCGGATTTCTGCTAAGCCAAAAAACGTCAAGAGACCAAACAATGAGAACAAACGATATGATAATGAATTAGTAAAAACAAAAAAGAGCAAAGAGGATCTTATTCTGAATATGTGGTTAGAGCATTAAAACAGGTAAAGCCTTAGCGGAAAGTGCCTCCGGAGAGTTCCTCGTTCTAACCTTCTAAGACTTGAATAACCTAGTTGAATCGCAGATCAATAACAGAAAAACGAAAATATGCCTAATTGCCCTAAATACTATGCTTGCTCTGAGTAAGATTTTTGTGTGTCCCCTGCATCCTCAGCCTTGAAGCTCTTATATACACCTCTTATAGGCGGTTTGATCTTTCCCCTTTTACCCTCGGTCGAGTTTATCGCTTTGCGTAAATATTTCTTTTTCCTTTGATCTTCGTGATTATCTTTGGAAACTTAAAATTTATCTTCCGAACTTGACTTTTATCTTCCGAACCTAACATTTATATCTTCCGGAAAAATAAAAGATAAACTGTCACAAAGATTGGGCTCGATTTTGGGTAAAACCGCGAGTGGGCTTTTAGTAGAGTTTTAGACTTTCTCAGGCCGTTTTTTTGATTTAAACATTTTTATGATTTTATCGAAAGAGCATTTCTGAAACGATGTCGATCCCGAAGAGATTTCGAATTTCTCGTATAGTGCAGGCAATTTTAGGTGTTTAGTCAACAATTGCCGTTTTACACGATCAATTCGAAGACGATGAAACAAGTTTTTATGGTAAAGTGCCAACGTCAATCTTGGTCGAGATGAAACAAAGATGAGTTCAATCTGATTACGAAGGAGGGTGATATGAGGATGGGATGAAAATGGATTCATTGATCCAACTTGCCGAACGGGCGAGTTGTACTGCTTGTTTGGCCCAACTGACCGAATGGGCGATTTGGTCATTTTTGATCCAACTTACCCGTTCGGTGAGTTGGTTGTCTTGTTCGATCCAACTTTCCTGTTCCGTGAATTGGACTGCTTGGTTGGTTTTGTGCTCCGTTTTTCTTGAGTTTTGCTCGGGAAATTTTGTCGGGATGGTGTTGAGATAGCCTTTGTGAGGAGCAATGACCATAATCACAGAATAAATAAATACATCACACTAGAGATAGGAGTTGATAAAATTTTGAGGAAAAGTTCCTTAATTGAGTTCCTAGCGAAGAGACAAGAACCAACCAACAGTAGGAGGAACCATGCCCAATTGCCAGGCTCCTGCTATTAGCTTGTTTCCTATTATAGGAGCAAGAGTAAAATGCTAACTCTTCACCAAGACATGATGGCTTTTGATTCTTTCGCTCCACTGAAAGCAAAAGAAGCCGGTAGAACACTGATGTAGTTTTTATTATGCACTCTAAATTAACCCTACGAGCTACTTTACGCTCTCAAATAAGATGTTCAGTGTAGTACTTAAGGATCGAATCCACAGGGACTCTAAGATCACACATTAGATTTATTGTTTCAAAATAAAGCTAGATGAAAGTATAGATTTATTAACAGTGAATCAAGGATTGGTTTGGTTTATAAAGATTATTAAGAAGGATTAGACTTAAGGGAACTCTCGGGTAGACTTGGCAATGCAAACTAATAGAAATTGGGCTTCTCCCAATATAACCCAGGCTGTATCGTCATGCAGCGCTCGTTCATGGGTGCGAGCCACTTCACGTGACGACCCGTGGAGAGTAAGTCACTCCACCACAGGATAACTGGGCTTCTCCCAATCTAACCTCAGGGTCCACACACATCATAGGAAAATTGTGGTTCTCCCAATCTAACCCCGAGATGGCCACACGTTCTAGTCTAGGTGCAACACAACACAAACCAGAATGAGGGAGCACCACCTCTAACCTCCATTCAACACACCTAGACAAAACATGCACAACACACACACAAAAACACTAATAATGCATGCACAAAACTACACAACCGGCAAAAAAGAGTCTCACTCAAATCCATTGCGTTTCAACACACTACAATGTCTAGATCATAATGCAATCCTACATGCATAAGTAAAACAATATCTAGACAACAAAACAACACAACAAGCACAACATGCATGTAATCGGCACACACTCTCCCGGGGCCCTGCACAAAACCAATTAAACTCTTGCCCCAGGTCTTCACTTAAGACCTGCCGATCCAACCTCTTACCTGCATATATAAAACACACAAACAAGTATTTGGAAACCCACCTTGGTTACTGCGTACAAAGACTATCCTGCACCTCCCGCTAACTCCTTAAAAACGATTAACAAAAAAACTGAAAAACACTCCTTAACTCTTGGTTTCTCTTTTTAATCTCACCTCTCTCTCTCTCTCTCTCTAGGATGATCACTCACGTTTTGGGATGAAGAAATATGAAGGGGAGGATTCTGGTATTTATTGAAATGGAGGGATGAGGCTTGCTGGACAAGTGGATTATGTGCATGAAAGAAAGTGGACATGTGTCCCAGTCACCAAACTTTCTTAGGAAGTTTCCCAATTCTAGAACATTCAAAGCTTGGTCACCAAGCCTTCATTCCCTTGCAAGTCAAGTTTTGGATTCTACAAGCTTTGTAACTTGGGCGCCAAGTCTCCTCCCAGCCAATGAGAGAACGCCCGCTTTGTTTATTGCCTACAAATACTATCCAGCACCTCCTGCTAACTCTCCAAGAACAATAAAAAATAAACAGAAAACACTTCTTAAATCTCGGTTTCTCTCTCTAACCCTAATTCTAACAATAGAATACTCAGACATGATTGAAATAAACATGATGAATTGATAAAAAATTGTATAAAGAATAGCTAATATGAAACAAGGGAGTTCAAGATCATAGTCTGATAATCGAATATATCTCTCCCTCCAAAGTAGCCGTCAAGGTTGCAAGTATCAAAAGAGGTGTGTAAAAAGTGGTGTCTTGCAAAACAGATAAATAACCTAATAAATAGCCTAAAACTCTACCAAGGATCATGATTTCTTCAAATCGTAAGTAACTCGGCAAAAGTGTTGACCTTCGATCGACACTCAAGGTGAGGCGTCGATCGATGGTCTTAGCGTTTCTTTGTTCTGACTTCAAGTTCTCCGCTGAGTACTCTTCAATTCTCCAGAAATATCTAAGACCTCCAATTTCTTCCAATGAGTACATGAACCTTTAAAGACTCTAAAACCATACGAATTGCATAATCAAGACTTCAAAACTGTATACATATCATAGGTAAAATCAGGTAAAAACACAGACATATCACCTCCCCCAGATTTATCTTTTGCTTGCCCTCAAGAAAAACATAGAATTAAACAGAAAAAGTTTTGAAAACACAAAGATTACCAGCTCCTTGGAACACTGTTTCACCTAATTTTTTGTTGACACCACATCTAAGAATTTCCATGTACTTTCCTTAGCTAATCGATCTTCCCTACCACAATCTACTAGAAGCTATCTGACATACCCTCTACTATCCTCATTTGAATACATAATATAAGGTGAAGGCTTAGGATCAGTAGTTCCGTCGTATGGAATCACTTTGACCTGCCCATGATCCGAAACCCTAATTTCAGTGATACGAGTAGTAAAGGGTGTTTTACGAGCTTCTTCGAGTAGTAGATCGATCTCCAGTGTGGTGCTTGTAGCGTGGTGGATTTGGGACTTCACCACCCTGACTTCAGACACCATTTTCATGAGATCATGGCGGATATCGCAGATTTCGGAGCTCTTGCTAATAGATTTCCAACTTTTTTGGTGTTTGCTGAAAGTTCTCCGAGTTTGCTACTCGGCCAGTTCTTCATGTTCTTTCAAGAAGACAGCTTCTTGGTGTTCTTTCATAGGGTTGTCGAACTGGGACTCATCCCGAGCTGCTCGACTCCTTGTACGGTGCGGATGTATGTCTGTGTCTTCGTCCCTAGGTTCGGATTGACTGCTAGATTCCACGTCGACGCGTTCGACTTCTCCTCCTTCTTTATGTTCCTCGATAGCAAAGTGTGATCCCTGTCAAAGGACAGGAAAAACCAGCAAGAGACACGAAATGGAACAGAATTCAATACTCTAAGTTGATGTGTTTGATTGCTGGTGTATCGACTTTATGGGCCCTTTTCCCTCTTTGTAAGGAAACAGATACATATTAGCCGCTGTAGATAAGGAGATAGCCACTCCGAAAAATGACGCTGCTGTAGTCGTCAAACTTTTCAAATCTATAATATTCCCCCAATTTGGAGTCCCACGAATCAGAAAAAGCGACAGAGGTATCCACTTCATTAACAAACTGTTTGAAATACTACTCAAGAAACATGGAGTTTACCATCGAGTAGCAACACCCTATCATCGTGAGACTAGCAGACAAGTAGAAGTATCGAACCGTCAAATAAAAAAAATTATAGAAAAGATGGTAGGATCAACCTGTAAAGACTGGTATTTAGAATTGGATGACGCACTTTGGGGTTACCAAACCGCGTTTAATACACCGTTAGGAACCACCCCATTCAAATTACTCTATGGAAAATCATGCCATCTCCAGTTGAGCTAGCACACAAAGCAGAATGGGCGATCAGAGCAACAAATTTTGATGCCAAACCCTCTGCAGAAAGGATATGAATCCAATTGAATGAACTGGACGAGATCAAGTATCACGCCTATGAAAACTCGAAATTGTACAGTATAGAACTAAAACCTATAACGACAAGAAAATCATTTATAGGCATTTCGTACCTAACGACCAAGTACTCTGGTACAACTCTCGGTTAAGTCTATTCCTGGGAAATAACGTTCTCATTGGTCAGGACCTTCGCTGTGACAAAGGTTACACCTTATGGAGCAATTGTTCTTATTAACCCCAAATGGATGGCTTCACAATGAATGGGCAAAGAGTAAAGTATTACTGGGCTAGAGTTAAAATTCCGCATTCTTAGACCACGCGTCTAGAGATGCCAAATCCTGATTGATATGCCCAGTCTTCTATCAAGCTTACGACCTTAAATAAGCGTTGAGTGGGAGGCAACTCACTTGTGAATATTTAAATTTTAAATTTTAATTTTAAAAGATTTTTAGGAAATTTAGTTTTAATATAATAAATTATAATAATAAAAATATAAAACATATATAACAAGCATATACCTATGCATGGGAACATTTAAAAATGAAATAAGGGAAGCGACCATCGATCGACGTCACTATAAGACCATCTATCGACGGTAGAGCGTCGAGTCTGTATATTCTCAACACAACCCTTTTTCATAAACATTTTCCGCAACCGCCAAAGCCTTGCGATTTTTAAGAGCCGATTTCTCTCTCAATCTTTGGCCGATGTTGCTCATTCTTGAGCCTAAGCCACTTGATTTTACCTCCTCTATCTGTTTAGTTCATTTAATCAACTGATCTTCAAGTTATGTTCTCTAAATCTCTTAGTTTAGGGAGTTTCTAGAGCTAGAGAAAAAAATTGAAAATTTGAGGGTATAGATCGGAATTTAGAACGATTTACTATGATCAATCACTAGATAAGAAGTTATTCAACTGATTTTAATTGTTGTTTGCAAGATTTTTGTTTCGATTTAAGAGATAAACATTTCATATTAATTGTGACAGGCCATCGATCGACACCCACGAGGGACCGTCGATCGACGTTCGTAACGATTTGAGCATAATTGCTGATTTTTGTTTATTTTGCGATTGCAGATGAACAAGAGAAGAACCAAAGCGCCTTTCGATATTTGTGGCTCCAGTTCAGCACCATCAGGACCACCATGCCGTGACCCTTGGCCTAAGGAGGAGAGGGAGTTGATTAACACGTTCGAGCATTACCATGACCCTAAGGCAGCTATAGCCTTGAGGGGATGCATCCACAGAGCGGTGTCTCAGGACTGGGAGGACTATGACAACCTCTACTACAACGTCTGGAAAGGCGTTTCCATCGAGCCCACCAGGTTCGTCGATAGAGACGTCCTGACGAAGCTGGGACTCCGGTCTGGTGTAAGCGATATGATGAGGGAGCTGGGGATGGGAACCATGGCTACTAGGCCATATTCACTCTATCCTGACCTGGTCCGACAATTTATGGCCACACCTCGTGTGGTTTATTAGAACTCCATGGAAAAGGGAGCGACTGAGGCCTATTTGACCTTCATGATCATAGGAATCAGATTGACCTCTGCCGCATCTCCTGGTTTAACAAACCTGAGTACCTCGGCTGCGCCGTCCCTTCCTTCCCTGAACAAGCCGCTTTCTGGGGACTCATAGACACAGGCCATTTTGACTCCAGCTCAGCCACACAGACAGACGTCCGCCACCCGTTCCTGCGCTACTTTGTGAAGATCCTTACCAATACCCTGTTGTGCAAGAGGGAGCCCAACAAGCTGAGGGTTCAGGAGCTTACATTGCTGTACGAGTCAGTCGGTGGCTTGGTTGAGCTCGATGACGAGGACGTTTAATAACTTGTGAGCAACAAGCAGGTGAACCTGGGGGCCATTTTTCTGAGCACTTAAAATCCCTGAAGGGGAAACTTTTCAAGGGATCCAACAAAAAGAAGAAGACGGTGGGGAGCCTTCTGACACCCATCTTTATACACCTTGGGATCAGCCTTAAGGGAGCCTTTGTGGAGTCTGAGATCGAGTACATGGATGAGGCTCACCTGAGGAGAGAAGGATGGCTGAAGGAAGGTTGCTTTTGGTCCTTTGTGGATGGTGTGGGGCCTCGCATGATAGAGCTTCCAGAGCCCGAAGATACGGACTTTGCAGACACCCATGCACGCCTCGAGTTCAGGCCGAACGAGCGCCCTTTTCACAATGCACCTGTTCGTATCCTCCGCAGAGCAGGACTCTTAGCAGCACACACGCCTGCAGAAGACCACGCATAAGAACCGCCACCCCCTCCGCCACCATTCCCACAGGTCCCAGAGATCCCCACCCACGATCATGGAGATTTCCAGCGATTCAAGGTGGGTGCACTTCAGGCCATATGGGGCAGGTTAGAGGCGATGACCAGGTGTCAGGGCTTCAACCATCTGCGTCCCAGAGCGAGGTCGTGACTAGCAGCTCCAGCACCACCATGCTAGCTGGATATGGACACCATCGACGAGGAGTAGCCTTACATTTTTTCTCTCCTCCCTTTTATATTATTTTCAGACTTGTAATAATAGGATCTAGAGGAGTTGAAAAAAGCACGAGAGTGTGACAGCTTATCTGAACCTAGATTCATAGGACAACAAAGAGGAGTGAGAGTGCAATCGATTAGCGGAACCTGAACCATCAGTGGATTAAATACCTAGGTGCATACGAGAGTTGGTCTAGTATTTAGTTGAATATTATCGATCTGAGTGTAATGCTTGACTAAAAAACTATTGATTTACACTGTAGTATTGATTGACACTGTAGTACCGATTAACACTCTTCCTTTTACGCATGTAGCTATTGTTCTCATTGTTTCAACAATTTTTTTTCCTGCTCAAGATGTCAACGAAGAAGGCAAAATTTGATTTACAACTCGATAGGAATACATCATGTTGGTAACATAGTTTATGATAATCATATTTTAACCTCTCTATCTCTCTCCCTCTCTCTCTCTATCTCTATCTCTCTTTCTCTGTTTTCCTTTTAGGTTTTTTTTTGTTTTGTTTTTCAAATCTGAAGATCTTGATAATCGAAAGAAATGGCGTAGGTGAAAGTTGCATCGGATCCAGAGTCGTTGATGATGCATCTTAAAGAGTGAAGATGAAGACAAAGAGCAGGCGAGAGAGTTCAGGATTTTGTTTTTTTGTTACAGATAGCATTTAAGTTAGCAAACATTTAACTTGTTACCCGATATTATTTATGTTCAGTGGATCTACAATTTATGTCTTGTTTTTGTGATAAATTGTTTGTTATATATTACTATTTGATCCAGAGTCGTTGATGATGCATCTTAAAGAGTGAAGATGAAGACAAAGAGCAGGCGAGAGAGTTCAGGATTTTGTTTTTTGTTACAGATAGCATTTAAGTTAGCAAACATTTAACTTGTTACCCGATATTATTTATGTTCAGTGGATCTACAATTTATGTCTTGATTTTGAGATAAATTTTTTGTTATATATTACTATTTGATTGTCGCTAATTAATAATATGTGGTTAAGTGTTACAAAGTATGTGTTATACGTAGGTATATGGTTCGTTAGATGATACATGGTTTGTTAGGTGTTATATTTTTTTTTTGGCACATGAATAATTAGCTGGTACATTATTTGTTACCCGATCCATCTTGTCGTACTAGATACATTGTTTTCCTATTATGCATGTTAATGATTCTTTTAATACTTTACACATAATTATGATCAGCTAAAAAGTATTCGAACCGAGTTCGGTGGTGTATCAATA
>CAJHQP010009954.1:0-20356 GCA_905132765.1 Moricandia arvensis
GGGAGAGAATTGACTATCGCGCTAAGATCCTAACCTGACCGAATCTCAGAGACTGCGCTGCGTTTGTATGAATGATTATGGTAATTGGTAATTACGTTCAGATTATGATTAACTGATAATGATTGCGCCAGGAAGATGTCCATAGGCTGTCACTGCTCGCAGCTATTAGAAACTAAGAAAAATCAAGTTTCTCCGGTGCCATTGAATTGACATACTTACGTGTATGCAATAGAAAACATATATGTGGCAGGGGTAGAAGAAAAGTGCTATGAATCCATGGAATGCGAGATGGATACTTCCTCATTTGATTTGGAGATAAACTGGATACTAAAGGACATACGGGCTCCTCAAATCTCTATGGATCATCAGGATTGATGCGATGTAAATATATTATCACACGGGTGAGATACCGAGTTTTGATGAATGCTGCAACACCAAGACAGAGTGAAAAAAACATTGTCCCAAAAAGGGGTTTGCGCAGGAGATCCTTTGTCTCTTTCATTTTTTTATTTATGCATGGAAGTGCTCGTTAGCTTTCTTGATCATGCAGAGAGTCAGGGTAAACCATAAACGGGATGCGTAGTAAGCTCGCGGTATGTCTTCTATATCTCACATGTATTTGGCAGGTGATAGCTCCCTGTTTTTTTGTTAAGGTGGAGCCCGTGAATGTGAATGAAGCTGATGAAAGTTGATTAAGGTCTATGAGAAGGCGTCGAAACAGATGTAATAAAATTTTTGACAAAGTCGTCGATCATATTTGGTAAACGGGTTCCACTGGCAGGTGCCAAGCAGGAGATCAAGGCCACTCCTGGCCAGGAAAATGAAGGTGGTATGGGGAAATACTTGGGCATCCCAGAGGACATAAGTGGTTCAATAATGGAAACTTTTTGCTTTCTTTAAAGGATGGCTAGATCATTTGAATTAATGGATGGTCAGGACGATGGCCTCTCGAAAGGGGGAAAAAGGTTCTCATAAAGGCCTTGCCTTAGCGCCTCTCGACATATGTTTATGTCTAGTTTCTTTTTTTGCACGTTGGAATATGTTGACAAATTAGCAAGTGCGATAGTTAGGATTTTGGTGGAGTTCGGTCCTCCAAAGAGAGGGGGAAAAGTTATGTTGCCAAAGGAAAGAGGAGGAATGGAACTTTAAGGTTGGTCCACTTATTTAATCTAGCACCTAGCAATGCAGTTATAGAGAACTGATTCAATACCGCGGACAGCCTTTATTACGGCAAGACAAGGGTAAGGGATAAGGAAGGTTCATTGATCTGTTATATTTTCATGCAAGAGAAATGACACAATCCAGCCTAATGTATGCGAGCGAGAGGGCTGAAGACTGTCAGACTAGTATTACGCTAAGGTGCGTCGTTTCATATTACATGTGGGAGTCGAGTTCTGATGGAGCAAGCAAAGGCGCACTTTTGTTCCGCGGGAATGAATGGACCAGAATATGTACAATTCGAGGTACTGAGGCTATAAGATTCGGAGTCACTGGGAGGATGCCTTGGATTACTGCACAACTGTTGCCTGGCTATATACACAGAGCGTCTGTCTCAGTGCTGAGTAATATTAACTCAATAAACGTTATATGTATATGAAGACGTGAGTGAGTAAGTTGGCGACCGTAGCGACGCAATAGATCAACGGTTGGAGAATCGACAGATATAGTGTGAGATACACGGATTCAACCTAGTGACTGAAGTAATACATGCTTATTGTGATGTTCCTAAATACACTGTTATTCAATAATTGAAGAACGTGCGTCACTTTCGGGACAGAAGCATGGTCTATTGTTATCAGGATGACTAGAAGTATGAACAAGCAAAAGGTTAAAGGGTATGGAGTGTATACACGACACGAGATGTATACAGGTAATAATCGAGGATGATTGGGTTGTAGTCACATAGCCCACAACTATTAAATATCAAACATGGATTCTGAGGTACTGTGAGACGGCCGAGTGTTAACTTAGTTCTTATAGATACGGCATACATCATAACTCTATAGGAAAAATACTCTATTGCATCCTGACGGTCGGCTCTAAATGATAAAAGCATTTAGAGTCTGGCAGTTAGTGACATGGTGTTACACTAGCTGCTCTACATGATTTAGGAAATTTGATAAGAGGTCTTTGACGAGCATACATGTGTTTGTGAGAATCGTTGTGCTCCAAGAGTGCGGGGGTACCGAGACTTGTTATTGAGCAGATGAGTCTAATTCGATGGCTAGTATATTGAATGCCGCGCTTGGATTGGCTCTCTATCAGGGCACATGTTGGGCCTTCTGATTGGCCAGGAGAATGTAAAGACTCGCCTGTTCGAAGTCTCAGTAGTGGTTTGATGCTTGGCTTCTATTGCTTACGTCGAACTTATGGTTTACAATTAAGTTTTAAGACAGTGTTCTCCTGTCAGAAAGAATGTCAGAATTGAAGACCCGAGTTGGATACGTAGCGATCTCTATCAATTCCATGGATAATAGGTGGCTGACTGGTCATACGCACAAGCTCGATGATTGATAAGCTCTTTCAAGAGCGGAGATAGATACAATCAGGGATATAGCCATCGACCCTGGAACTCATGTAGAGCACATCTGTCGCGGCATCGAAAGTGAGCTGGATTAAGATAGCTGTGTTTGAGGTCAGACCCAAGCCTGTAGCAACAGACACAGCAGCGTGACCTAACTATACAGCACTCATCGTCAAGTTAGCCCGCAAGCTTTTCAAATAGTATTGATTTGAGCGAAGATACCCTGGATCGTAGAGTTTTTGACGCTATGATTGTGTATAGGTCTTGTATTATACATCTGATTTGAACTGCAGTTTTAAGTGAATATTGGATGCTTATGGACACGGATGATAATGAACAAGAGGACACAAGACAGTAGATGTGCAAGGGTATGAGAGAAACAAAGATAAACTGATAGTGGATGCTATACGTTGTGGGCATTCAACGTATGTGACAAGTCACTGTGTGTGTGTGTGTGTGTGTTGTGTCACTTGTGCTGGTATGTTGTGAGTGTTGATGCAATGTGTGCCTCGATGTGACTGTGATAGTAATGCTGTGATGGCTGGCTGTTGTAATGTGACTGTTGTGAGGGGCGAGGTGTAGTGAAGAGAAGAGGGGTGAGGGTCGCGCATGATGGGTCACCCACAGCAGAAAGTAGCCGAGGTGTGCATGGCGGAGATAGGGAGAGAGCTAGCACTGCGGAGCAGGGTGAAGAGAGTGCAAGACTTCGCAAGTCAACCACATAACCAAAGCAGGTGAATGCGGGATGACGATGGTTTTAGCTGATGAGCTGCTTCGCGTTGGCTTTTTATCGAATTTGTGTTGTTATTGGTTGGTTCTAGGTTGCCGTTTGGATCCCCAGACAGCGCTCATGCCGCCATGAGAGAGTGTGGAAGTCAGGCGGGCTTCTGTGGTGCTAGACAAAATGAAGAGCTTATTAATTTGTATGTTAGAAAATGCATTATTAAGATATAACATATAATTTCTTAGTTAGAACTTAGTCGCATTCTATTGTAAGCACAATATGAATGCATCATATCATAAGAGAAAGAAGATTTCTTTTAGTCTCTTTCTATTTAATAAAATAGAAACTGCTTTCTCAAGGCAAACAATATATAAAGATATATGTAGCGAAGTATGTAAGCTAATAATCACTTGGATTTCATATAGATTAAGTGTTGATCGTATCGAAGTGAATGATGTATATGGGATAATCAGCCAGTGCTTTGTTTACTCTTGGCATTAGCCAAAACAGTAGGATGGTAGGCCCCAAACAATCTAGGTGTTCTACTTACCACCTCATCATGCATCAATCTCAGTTGAGATAATCTACGACATACTCTGCCATCGCATAATAAATTGTAATAGCACGTTCGCATCTATCTACAATGTAGCTAACTAGGATCTCGACTTCATAGCAAGTCAAAGTAAGGCATTCCAAATAAGATAGTGACGACTAGCCATTGAACAATGATTCAATGGTATCTCGAGCGCGAAGTAATAAGAAAGGCGTTGATGACTCATATATAGTATCTAGTACACATCAAAGAAAGGAGTATACTGAGGTGTATCAAGGATCCTCCCTAGGGGTAGGATTTTGCTTTATATTCTTGGTGTGTGTCGTGTTCCAATTGTAGTTTTTTATTTAGAGAGCTCAATGAATTTGAGTGTGCTGTGGATTAGCCTTGAACCAATATTCAAATGTGTCGTCGATAATACACTCAACACATCGTCACTATCTAGACACTTATTCACCAATTGGCACGAATTTTCGTATTTCACACCTCACGCTACATAGGCCTAGGCCACGCTTGTTCTGTTGAGTCTAGTTTGCAGTTCTGTCCATCTTTTTCTAGCTCCGCAATAATTAAAGGAAAGTTTACCTGTAAGCCAAGTAAACTAGTGTGACAGTTATTATATAGGGGATACAGAATAGTTAATTCAAATACCTGAGTTCGGATAAAGAAATAAATTAACTTTGCAATTTCACTTGTATGCTATATACGCTTATTTACAGTTACTCAATATAAATCATAGGTGGCCATTTTTTGCACGCCATTGTATAACGAAAAACTAGTAGTTTATCATAAGAATGACAATTACTTATAATGCCTCGGCATTTTAGTTAAGTTTAATACACATATTAAATACCGTACATATAAACCGTGCGAGCTCTAACGTTTAGAAATGACACGACTAGTATGTAGGTATTAATTGCACTTATGGTTACGCTAATGTAAGTACTACTAGTCGATAATACGGCTGAGATTATGGTTCCATTGGCTCAGCTGCTGATATTAAAATCCGCGGTTTTTATATAAACGTTATATGAGAAATTGGCTGACTTACGAACATAAGTCAACCGTTAGCTGTATTCTAGAGTTGGTATTACAGTGATATACCTGGTTAGATATATGGGATACACGGCTGACTTAACTCAAAGCATAAGTTACTAAGCACTTGATTTCATGCTAGCGAATATAGTTCTAGTCTGTAGATGTATAATAGTTATAAAGACAAAAAGTCTATAGAGTTATGTTTATGTGCTAATTCGCGTCGCGCTTGCTGTCTAGCTTATGGATCCCATTACAGTAGCTTTGACCTACGAGTTTATGTATATAATCTCTTTACGGCTGCATCTAGTGAGGACATTAGATGTATGTACATCTTTAGCTTGATAGTTAAAGGTAATCGAGTAAGGGTTAACTGTATAGATTAGAGGCTGGAATTAACTAATGATAATTATAGCTGACTATTGTCTATACGCTTACGGCTGACAATTGATTAGCAAGAACAGATTATTATATCACAGAAATACGCATCATGTTCACCATTTGGATTAACCGTTGGAATGATGTAGTATGACAGGAATTCGGGTCATGTGCATAGAAACACATGGACTAACTGGATTTTCCATCCTTAGTATCTTACGCTTGATCTCTAAATGAGATAATCAGAGATTAATCATATCTGCAAAAGTCACGTCACAAAGCTCTACTGCTTTTGCGGCATAACCTACGTTTTAACTTAACATGTGCTTTGTAATTGTATCGTTACGGTCTCGTATTATCTACTCGCTGTCTTGCTCTATTGAACTGCCTTTGAGACGCATCACCCTAATCTTTAAACATACTGAGTACAGAATCTTTAGTTCATGTTATGTGTTTTATTTACTGACTCATTTATATAACCTATAATCAGTGTTCCCCATCTTCTTTTAGTACGAAATATATTTTAGTGTCTTCTTGTTTATGTTCATATTTTTCGATATTGTTTGTAGCTTGTAAGGCTTCATTCTTGCTATGTTATTTTTGTCTATCTTCTGCAGATCTCTAGTATATTCATGTCTTTGCTTGGTAGAGGATTCCTTATCGAGGAAATGTACTGGTAACATCTATGTGAATTTCTGGTAACAGCTGGACCAGAGACATCGACTAGATGCGAAGATATGTGGTGCGAGTATGTAATCATTCATCCAAAATTTATTTCTGTAACTCAAATTAACGCCAATAAGGAATATCGGGAGAATGACTTATGTAGTCTTACGATTATGAATCGAGAGAGCATTAAATGTCAGTCACATATATACCGAAAAACAAGTCAGAATGCTACCCTCTACGAAGAAAATATCATGAACAAATAGTTTTTGGGGGGAAACATCTCAAATCTAACAATGATGTAATCCTACTAGCACTCTGTATCGGTGCGTCTAGTATTTCGTCTTCGCTGGTGGTCGATTAAAGAAGAAGCTTCCTCTGCTGCTTCAGCCCACCACTGAGTGAAAGATATCATGCTATGTACGAGGACGAGATGTAAGATCCGTCCTTCGTAATCATTTTCCTCAGACGAATGGCACTAGAAGACAGAGTAACGAGAGTCACGAGATTGAGAGTACAGAGAGAAGGCACGATTGAAGAGAGTATTACTCAGTAAGCTACGAGAGCATACAGAATGAACTAGAGAGTAGAACATGCACAGAGACGATCACGAGAGATAAATCATAGACGTGCAGCCATCCATTAAAACGGATACTTCTAGCCATCAAATAAGGTCATAAACCCAGCAATCAATATGGCTATAATTGCAAGCCATCATTAACTCATCCATACAATAATATCATGAAACTCAGCCCATCAAAATAGAATTATCATAACTCAAACCATACAAATATTAGCACTCAATTGCTACAGGCCATATCAGCAGAATAGCCTCAGGCCGATTAGCACAGCTAAAAAGTATAATTACATCATAAGTAGCAGCCCACTAAAATCAAACTCATAAATCAATATGCTCAGGCCAAGAGAGAGAAAACACTCATACGCAGTATAAGCGGTGGAGAAACTATTGACCGAGGACGGAAGTATTGTTCTATTTAGAAAGACCGAATGTCTTTCCGCAGAGAGAGGGTTTCTTCAAACTTTCTAGCAAGTGTGATCTAGCGGCAAGATGACCACTTTGGTATCTCTAGTAGTCTCTGCAAACAACCTTCTAAGAATGGTGCTAAAGTGTGGTTAGTGAATAAATAAATCTTGATCATAGTCTCCTTCTTGACTTAATAAACTTTTTGAAAAACTTATATAAATATAGTAAATAAGACTCAAACAAATCAAATAGCATTCAGCTAACCCTCCCCCAGACTTAAATTACACTGTCCTTAGTGTAATCTGTCCGGATTGGTTAGGAAAAACCAAATCATAAGTAAATAGCTTAAGAGAGAAAATTGATACCTGACTTTTTAAAAAGAATATCGATCAATGTCACGATGTTGATGTCGACGATGTCATTTTCCATGGTCGATCGATGTTGTTTCTTCAAAATCGATCGATGGTACACTGTAAGTTTCTACTCCTCTTTTAGAATAAGTATAGAAAATAAAACTCAAAATAGAAAAAATATCATTAAACTCCCTCAGACTTAAACAACAACTATCACCAGTGTTACATTGTCTGAGATTGGTGAAGAAAATAAATCATAAGGACTATATTCAACAAGGAAAAACGATATACATGCTTGCTGATGGTGACCGTCGATTGACACAATTAAGTGGCAAGCGATCGATACTAGGGTTACTCCGTCGATCGACAGTGATCAAGTGTAGGTTGATGCTCTGTGCAGATTATCTTCCTCGGTTTTTTTTTAAAAAAACTAAACAGTGGGTTGCCTCCCATTCAACGCTTGTTTATAGTCTTTAGCTTGACGTTTATGAGTTAGGATTCAGTTCTGATGAGATTGGGGACTTGCTCCAAAATAATTCCCAATATCCAATATCTTCAGCTTCATCACCCTTTTTGTGAAAGCCTCCATAGACTCTTCTACTTTGTCTATCATCTCAGCAATAAGAGTGCTCGAAGCTTTGATGGCTGTAAGAAGCATCTGCTGCGCACTCTATATTTCCTGACACCATCTGAGAAGTGGGGAATCACTGATAACCGAGGACCTTCCTTGATTTTTTTTCTCTTCTTCCAATTCCTCCTCTTCTTTCCCCCAGACTTGTCTGATCTCGTGGTGCATCCATCAAAAGATTATGAAACACTTCAAACTCATTATGCTCTGATCCGTGATGAGTGTCGATAGAGGCTCTAGTGTTGATGTCGATCGATGTTCCAATGGTGGGTCGATCGTTTCACCAATGATGGTGTCGATCGTTTCACCAATGATGGTGTCGATCAATGCTGTGACCGATGGTCCCTGGTAAATGTCACCTTCATACTTAATACTCTCTGAGAAACAAATGTATGCTCAAGATCATCAAATACCTCAACGTAGAGATCCATATGCACACTTCCATCTGGTGCAATAGGAAATTCAACCTAAAAAACAGCACTAGGAACCACAAAATTCACAGGGTCATGTACCATCTTCGCTCTTTTGTGAAAACCAGCAGCTTCTTCTGTGCAGATAAGTGGTCGTAGATGTTCAGGGAATCCAAGGTGTGAGGTCTCATACTTGTGCATTCTCTCCTCAACTGGTTCCAGCTCAACTGTGTAACCTGGTTCGTCCAATAATAAGTGTCGATCGATAACATCTGTGTAGTGTCGATCGATGCAGTCGGTGGGTACAGATTGATGCTAGTTTTGGTGAAGTTTCCAGATCTATTCTCGAAGTGTGCTGGTCGTCATCAAGCTTCTACTCCGAGTTCTGATGCATATCTTCAAACCATTATTCTAGCTCCATAGTGGCTTTTCTACTCGAATCCAAATCCCCAAATTGTTCTTAATTCGTTGGCTCCAAGAGATCTCTTTCTACATCCGGAGCATTATAACAACTTGATACATCAGTTCTCTCTAGTGTCGAGTCTGCAATGTCCTGAAGATAACTCGATCTTTCATGGATGTCGAGTGGTGTCGATCGACAAGAGGGGTTAGTGTCGATCGACTCCGAAGTTGGATCACTAACATCGGCTTCTTTTGCTCAGCTCAGCTCAGATCCATGATGCTTAACACCCATTGCTATAACGTACTCGAGAAGTTGTCCTGTAACCTTGTCTTCTTTCTTTATTAGCCAAATTTCAAGGATCTAGTCCCGCTTATCGTTGATCTCTTTTTCTCAAGCTGTTGCGCTTCATCGAGAAATTCATAAAGGAATGCTCTTTCAATATCATCCCAGTGGGTCAGAGATTGTGGTTCCAGTCGACTAAACCAGCTAAATGCATTCCCATAGATAGAATATGGGAAGATCTTGCAGAGCATGCGGTAATCAGACACTTCATTCTGCTCGCGCCTTGAGACTAGACCCACAAGTTCTTCTATGTGTTCCTTCGGATCTTCATGAGGAAAACCCTGAAAAGAGTTATGAGTTGGTCAATCATACCATTCACAGCTCATTTGGAAGTCATTTATCTCAGAAACAGCATGCATTAATCAATTGTCATGTACTTCTACGAAGGCGACTTTTTCATCTCGTAAGATCCCATTCTCATCAGCTTCAAGTATTCGCAGTTCAACATTCTCTCCCTTCCTGCAAGTAATATCGATCAACAGAAAAGTGTGGGTGTCGATCGATGTCATGATGTTAGTATCGGCCGATGGTGAAGTATTGGTGTCCATCGATGCTCGCTTCTTTTTGCTAGAGATCACTGATTGGAGGGTGTCGACTGCCCTCGTAGACTTATGGATCGTGCGCGAACCAGCAAATTCCTTTTTTGAAGAACCAAAAATTCTCTCCTCATTGCTTCATGGTACTAATATGTATGTACCTGAAACACAAGAAATAATTTTATGTAAGTAAACTAATATAGAAAAAAACCTAGACTAAATCGAACAAATTGAGTCTAATGGCGAATCCTCTCTCCCCCACAATGGCGCCAAATTTAACAGGAGGATTTTTATGTATTTTAATGCAAACTCTATCAAATTAACCCTACGAACTACTCTTTCCAAGAGAGGTCAAATTGTAATATTTAGGGATCGAATCCACAGGGAGCGTTGGCACACAATAAACTCAATACAGTCGCGATTAAGCTAGGCAAATAGATTAATATGCAGTAATAAACTATAGCAGATAATTGATTGATTGGTAAGTAAACAATAATAATAAATAGCTAGATCTAGGGTTCGGGCAAGTGGATTATATAGGATAGAAGCTAAGGGTATTAATCATAGAACTCGATATCTAATGTAAAGGACGACCAATCTCGCTGCGAGTCTAATATATTGACTAAGTCTGATGTCTCAACTCTCACTTGTTGATACAGAATGACCATCAATCGATAGCAATGATTCTGCGTCGATCGATGGTCACTTGAGTCAATCTTTATGGCCTAATTCGATAAGTTCACTAAATTAACTAAATCAACTCTCGTTTGTTTCTAGCAACATAGCTCAACATGATTAATTCTGGTAGTAGACCATGCCCTCGCTTGTGCCTAACTATCATATGATCAGGGTTTTAGTTAGCTACTCTAGAACACAAGCAATAAACACAATTCTATTGATATATCTAATAATTACCCTAGGAATTATATTGTTTGGCTAATCCATCAATACCATTAATAAACCCAAAACCTAACAAGAGATTTATTCAGACATGATCTTTGTCACAGAAATCATAGATGAATATAATAGATATAATATAAAACCAAATGAGTTCCAAGAGTACTATGAAGTAGTTCCTCCCTTCTCTCTTAACCCTAGAACAATGAATAACAGAAAGCTTCATGCCTAAACAATGGCATAAAAACAATAGGATTTTAAGTCGTGCAAGGGCATTCTGGTAATTTGTGGTGACTTCTGGGCTTTAGTCATTCTTGAAACAATTTGGGCTTGTCTTCTGGTATCACGTTTGACCGACACTAAGGCTGCGCCGTCGATCTACACTCATTCATCTCTCGACAACTTCCTCTCGCGAGGCGGACAGACCACTTTGCAGTAAAATGGGCATAACTTTTTTTTGTAGGATCATGATTGACCTCAAACTGGTGGAATTGCAAATCTAACTCAAAGCTCTATCTTATGTGAAAACATAAGCCCAATCTCTCCATGGGAAGGTGTCCATCCATAGCTAAACATCTGAACCTCAAACCGGTGGAATTGGAAAGTTAACTCAAAGCTCTATCTTATGTCAAAATATAAGCCCAATCTCACGGTGGGAAGGTCTCCATACATAGCTAAACATTTGATACATATGCGCAGTCCTGCATCTCTAAAAGCTCCATAATCACCAAAGTTCTCGAGAACGTACCTGAACCTGAAAATACTTTAAAACATACTCCAAAAACATATAATAGACTCTAAATAGGGCTGATATCATGGCAAATATTAGGCCCTATCAGCTTCCCACAATCCCCTCAAAACCGGCTAGAGCAGTTGACCAGGAGGTAGATACACGCATGACAATGTGCAAATTGATGCATGGTACTCCAAAAGTGTGGAATGTGGCCAAATTGGAAGATCTCATTGTTCAGGACGACATACCTCTCATTAGGAGTTTGTTCATAAGCCAATCTAATAGAGATGATATGTTCATATGGAGCTATACGCAGAGCAGGATGTACATTGTGAGATATGGATATTGGGTTGCGAGAAATTTCTTATATAGGGAACAAGAGATGATGGTTTTGGAACCAATCCTTCTAAGTTAAAGGCCTTTGCCTGGAAAATAAATGCTCCACTAAAGATGTGCCATCTTATATGGTAGCTGGTGTCAAGGTACGTAGCAGTAACTGGAGATCTAATATGTCGCCATATGTGATGCGATAATCATTGTCCTAGATGTGGAGAGCCCTATGAATCTGTCAACCACTCCAATTTTTTAATGCCCAACTGCATTGCAGACATGGGCCCTCGCCTCAACACCTTCATGCCCAGGAATTTTCCCAACAAATATTGCTTTTAATAATTTTGACTATATGTTATGGAGGAAAAATGAGATAGAAGACCCAGAACTAGATTAGGACCCATACCCTTGGTTGATTTGGTACTTATGGAACGCTTGAAATGACAAACTTTTCCAAGCAATCTCAAGATATCCCCTTGACCTATTTAGACATGCGGAGAGCGAATGCCTAGCATGGTTTGAAATGAGGATATATTCCACATCGGTGGCCCAGCCAACACTTTAGCACGACTACGCTAATCATAAGCCTAGAAAAAATTGTTTGGTGAATGGTTGACACAGTGTGTTTATTGTTTCTAGCAGGGTATAAATATCTTAAACAATTAACTGTCAAATTAACCCTTAATCCTAACACACAAAACAATACTCTTGCCAAGAGAGATCAGGTGTAGTACTTAGGGACCGAATCCACAGAGAACAAAGGCACACAATAGATTTCTTATTTCTAAAGACTAAGCTAGGTAATTATATATATTGGTAGCAATAAATCGGTTTAAGAAAATATTCTTTAATAGAAGGCGTAGATGCCATATGGAAATATGCTAATAATGTAAATATGGAAATATGCTACTAAGCTAACAAGGTGCAAATGTTATTATGCTATATCTAGGATTTCAACCTTGATGGACTATAGGGAATAGAAAGCACGGAAATGTAAATATTCTAGAACTCAAATATTAACTATTATGGCCCTTTAACTCCAACTCTCGTGTGCAAGCAAAAGGAAAGACCATCAATCAACGGCTAAGGCCTGATTTCGATCGATAGTGAAATTAGAACGAAGTATGAACGAGATTTGATAAGTTCACCAAGCTTAATTAGACCAGATCTCGCATGCGCCTAGCAACCTAGTTCAATAAAGTCTATTATGGCACAGAAACTATCTCGTAGTCGTCCATGTCCTACTTTTCGAGATCCTAGTTAGCTACTCTAGAATAAAATATTGAGCCTAACTCAATTGATGGATATTATCTCAACTTAGCAATCCTACTTTTATGCTAATCTATAATTGTCATCATTCAACCATAAATCTAGGTGATGACTACTCAGACATAATTAAAATTAGAATAATAATCTGAATAAAATGCATAGATAAAATATTGGGGTTCCAATAAAAATCTCTCTAAAAAGTTATTAATCTTCTCCCCTAAAAACTCTAAAACTATAATAGAATACTTGTGCACACAATCTGCACACCCTCTGGTGCAATACATAAAGCATAAATATAAAGTCCTAAAATCTTGGTCAAAACTCGTCCAGGGTATCTTCGTCATTTGTCTCTAACTTGGGCTTGAGATAGGATGTCTGTGAATAGGTCATCGATCGATGGAAAGTGTGCAACATTGATCGATCTTGGTCTTGTACCATCGATCAACGCCAAGATGTTGTCATCGATTGATAGCAACATGATCCTCCTTTGATACCATCCAGCCTGATCCTCTTTTGATACCATCCTGATACCTTCTTCTTCCCCAAAGGTTCCTCCATAACTTGGGATGCAAGGTTTCACCATGGTAGTCTACGGATTAGGGTTTGGTCCATACACTTTTCGCCCCAACTTTGCACAAACCAAAAATATGATCATTTGTCGAATGTCAAGTTTCTTGGTCGACCTCGTCCGTACGGTCCGTATAGTCCATACGGTCGTACGGTATGGACGCCCTATTTTTGCACATCAACCAAATGCTCCCAAACTTCTCTCATAACTTCTTCCTTCATTGTAAACCCTTCATGAACCTTGATATAGCAATGCATAAGCTTCTCGACACTCCTTAGATCTTAACAGAACTTCTAAGAGGTTTGGCCCTAACTTTGCACATAACATTTAGTGATCCATTTATCACTTCATGTTTAACACTCCCCCTTTGACTCTATAGATTATAAGTCAAGCTTGGAACCCTGAAGTCACTCCTCATTAAAAACCTTATCAAAGAAAACTCATTTGGGACAAAACCTTGATAAGGAAAAGAGTAAGATCATTCAAGGCATATGGATTGGACATCGAGTTCTTTGTGTCTTAGAACCAGTGTGGTTGGAAACAAAGAACTCTGGATCATGGCCTAACTGGTGCAGCAATGAAATTCACATCTTGTGCACTGATCAAACTTCACTTGACCTCTTCATAGACCCAGTTTGGGTCTCTCCCTCTCAACTGACTTCACAGCCATCTTAGAGAAGCTAGGAAACAACCTTGATCATCTTCAGTGAGGATCAAGCCATGGTACTCTTCAAATAAGACTGATATTTTTCTCTCCCCTTTCACTTATCCTCTTGATAGGTTCAAGTGCTCGGACACACCAGATCTTCCTTGATAGAGTTACCAGTACCTGATACATCATTCCACAAGTGTATCATTCCTCAAGAGATAACCTATCATGAATGTATATAAAGATAAGATCAGGTTTACTCCCTTGTTTAAATGGTGGGGAGTGGCTTGCTTGAACCAGCCACTTGAACCCCTCATGCTAGAACTCTCTCGAATCTTTGAAGGTCTTCAACAATTTTTTCTCTTTGATCAAGATCTCATGCCTCCTAATGGTTTCACTTGTTTGCATCACTTGATTCTCCAATTTCTTTACATAGGTGCTGAGGTTTTCGAACTTGGTATTGAGGTTGAGGTACAATAGGAGTTTCATTTGACCAGTTCCATAGGAGTTTCTGTTGAAACTTGGATTCCCTTGTCTCTGGAAACTATTCCCATCAATGGAGTTCACATCCTCTTCTTCAATCTCACATTTCCAAACTCTACTGCTTCTACCTCTGCAAAAGTAACATGCTTTTTGAGAAATTTCTCAACACTATACATTTTTACCTTTTCTTCAATCTGCTCTGTGCTCGCAGCTAGAGATGATTTCCTTCTCTCAAAATCTGTGTTCTTGGTACTGCTGCTGGATGCAAGATTTTCAATCAATCTAGTAGCTTCTTCAGGGCTCCTGGTGATGAAATTCCCCTCACTAGTCGTGTCCAAAGCCATCTGATACTGTAATCCAATACCTCTGAAGAAAGTGCTGAGAAGTTGCACTTCGTTGAACCTGTGATGTGGACAGTCTCTCTAGTATGACTTGAATCTGATCCATGAGTTTCTAAAAGACTCTGAAGGTTCTTGTGAAAAAGTAGTAATCTTGCTCCTTGGATCTTCTTCTCTCGCGTCATCAAAGAAGTTACGCAAGAAACTGTTCTTGATGTCAGTCCAGGATGTCAGAGATCCCGGTGGTAGCTTCTTAAGCCAATACAAAGCTTCTCTAGCGAGTGAGTACTTGAAGAGCTTACAGAAAAGATAGTCCTCAGGGACTCCATTGGCTTTAATAGCAGTCACTAGATCCTCAAATCGCTCCAGATGATCCATAGGGTGCTCATGAGGAAATCCATGGTAAGGCGTCTGCGCTACAAGTCCAAAGAAATCGGGCTTGATCTCAAAATTTTTTCTCTGAAAAGCCGGAGGGCAAATGGTGGATCTGTTGGCGTAGAACTAGTCTGGACGGTTGTAGTCAGCTAGTGTTCTCTGAGCAACTTGGGCGTTAGCTTCAGGTTGAGCTACTGCAACGTCTGCTTCTGCTTCTGCTTCTGTATCAGGGATTACAACCCCCTGATCGTCTATCTTTTGACATGCTGCTTTACGCAGGTGACCGTTGAGATTACGCAAGTCTTCATTCTCATTCTAAACCAATAGAATAGTCGCAACCATCTGAGGTTGTATGCTTCCGTCGATGTTTGATTTCTGATGTCGGTCGGTGTTTGAGTTCTGATGTCGGTCGATGCTATCCTTAAATAGGTATCGGTTGACGCTGAGTAGATGCCATCGGTCGATGCTTGTTGTTTTTCTTTGCGAATCGTACGTTCGAACTTTTTTGGGTCTAAGAATAGTAGTTCTTGTCCTTTATTACTCATGGTACTCTTTGCATGTACCTGAAAAACAAGAAAAGAAAAATTCAGTAACTTGACAGTAACCACAAACCTAGACTAAATCCTAGAAATCAAATCTAACAGCGATCAATGCTCCCCGGCAACAACGCCAAATTTGCCACAATGTGTTTATTGTTCTAGCAGGATATAAACATCCTAAACAATTAACTGTCAAATTAACCTTAATCTTAACACACAAAACAATACTCTTGCCAAGAGAGATCGGGTGTAGTACTTAGGAATCGAATCCACAGAGAACAAAGGCACACAATAGATTTCTTATTTCTAAAGACTAAGCTAGGTAATTATATATATTGCTAGCAATAAATCGATTTAAGAAAATATTCTTTATTAGAAAGGCGTAGATGCAATATGGAAATATTCTAATAATGTAAATATGGAAATATGCTACTAAACTAACTAGATGCAAATGTTATTATGTTAGATCTAAGGTTTAAGGCTTAATGGACTATAGGGAATAAGAAGCACGGAAATGTAAATATTCTAGAACTCAAATATTAACTATTTTGACTCTTTTAACTCCAACGCTCGTATGCGAGCAAAAGGAAGACCATCGATCGACGGCTAAGACATGATGTCGATCGATGCTGAAATCAAAAGGAAGTATGAATGAGATTTGATAAGTTCACCAAGCTAATTAGACCAGCTCTCACATGTGCCTAACTACCTAGTTCAATAGAGTATATTCTGGCACAAAACCTACTCTCGTAGTCGTCCATGTCCTACTTTCGAGATCCTAGTTAGCTACTCTAGAATACAAGCATTAAACACAACTCAATTGATGGATATTATTTCAACCTAGTAATCATACTTTGGGATAATCCATGATTGCCATCATTTGACCCTAAATCTAGTTGATGACTACTCAGACATAATTAAAGTAAGAATAATAATCTGAATATAATGCATAGATAAAATAATGGGATTCCAATACAAATCTCCCTAAGAAGTTATGAATCTTCTCCCCTACAAACTCTAAAACTATAATAGAATACTTGTGCACACAATATGCACACCCTCTGGTGCAATACATTAAGCATAAATATAAAGTCCTAAAATATAGGTTAAAGCTCGTCCAGGGTATCTTCGTCATTTATCTCTAACTTGGACTTGAGATCGGCTGTCAGCGAATTGGTCATCGATCGATGGCAAGTGTGTAACATCGATCGGTCTTGGTCTTGTACCATCGGTCGACGCTAAGATGTTGTCATCGATCGATGGATGTCTTGTACTTCGACTCTCTCAATTATTAGCTACGGATTCTTCTCTTCTAAATGTTCCAAAAGCTCCAAGTATCTATATATATCTTCAAAACACACATGGACCTGTAAAGACCTCAAAACATAGTCTAGACACACATAATATACCCTAAATAGAGCTTATGACATGGCCTAAAACTAGTAATAAATAGGCTATATCAATGGTTCATGGAAAGCGGAAGCAAACAACAGTTGCTATGGATGAATATGGATTGATGAATCATGAAGATAACAACTCTTAGGATTGGAAAAAAAAAGAAAACCATATGTTTTCGTTGTACTCATAAATGAAACTTTCACTCTTGGTGAGGGAAAGTATGGTACAACACACAGATTATCAACACTTTGGGATAGAATGCAAAAACCATTTTATCAATGATTCAGGAACCACAACAGTAGTCGAGTTTTTTTTACGGAGCTGAGAGAAATTGTTTTACCAAAAAGAATAATTATATATTTCAAGATCTCCTACATACCGAGAGAACATAATCAGACAACAGATGATTTTAGCTAGGATTTGTAATTTCTATCATGTTTTAACTTTAATTGATTATTCTATTCTAGTGTGGCTTTGCAAAGATCTGTTGATGTTTTTTTTAATTAACTTAGGGTATCTCGGACCCATGGAGAAGTCTACATTAATTCCCAAGAGGAGGTCCAGTCCACGGATAGACCTTTGAACCTAAAGCATGAGTCCATATCCGTGTAAGGTGACCATGATAATTGTGACTTAATTTCGCATAACAAATGGGTCAAACCTGAAACGTGTTATGGTCCCAGTTCAATCTTCTTACCTTTCGACTACAATCACCGGGTCAAGATCGGTTGATATTATTGTAAAAAAAGGAAAAATGAAGCCCAGAGGGCGTTTAAATATTTTATCAATTTATTTTATTTTTGTGTCTGGCAACTTCGAGAGCATTTAGAAGGTAGGGGAGATCGTTAGAATAAATATGAGAAGTTGAAACCGAGAAAATAGGAAGAGAAAGAGGGATTTGGTCAGTTGGAGTTTGTGTGAATATATATATCTATCCATCATCAGAGCTGCGATTTGGAAACTGGAATCTGTTCTGTAATGGAAGAAATAAGATCGGCGATGGATCAGCAGATGGATCTGATGGCGGATCTGGTCCAGAAGCTCTCCGGTGAACTCCGAACCGGGTTACAACCTGCCTACGATAATTTCATTGGATTTTTTCACGCCATCGATTGGAAGGTAAATGAATCTGTTTGGTCTGAGGAATTTAGAATCGGTATTATTATTTTGATTTGATGTTTTTCTTTTTAAACTACTTGGGCAGGAACCATGGATAATGGGATTAATGGCGTTTCATGCTCTGTTTCTAATGGTTACTCTTCTTTCTAGAAGGCATCTCAACTTCCATATGTTCCTCTTCTTATTCTCATGTAAGTGTCAATTAATCAAATGATAATTATTTTTGATTCATCTCTTCTATGATTGGTAGTTACAGGTCTGTTATGCTAGGTTTCTTTTGGTTTGCTTTAGTTGAGATTATTAAAGTTTATATTATTATCTCCACTGTTCTTTCTTCTATCCAACGATAGGGTTGCAGTATTCTATTGTAACTAGGCTTTCTCACATATGTAACTTTTTACTATCAACATCTTCAGATCCATGGTTAGAGAGTCATTATCATCCATATGGAATAATTATTTGCTAGGAAAGGGTCGGATACAATGGTTGGTCAAAGGAGAATATGTTATCCATTTGACTACACATCAGTTTATACTACTTAAAGCCACGATGTTAATGACTGGCATCTCCGTATGGCTTTATTGTCCTCTAGTTGTTCGAGTAGTTTTTCTAAGTACACTTTATTGATAATGATGACCAAAACAATTGCAGTGGGTGGAGTGTACTTTGCTGAGAGTCTCAACCGACTCTTGAGAAAAAACTGAAGAGCTTCTCTACTCAAAACTACTTTGACCCACACGGAGTCTTCCTCTCGGTTCTCTGGTCTGGACCACTTCTTGTCATTGCAATGATAATCCTGGTAATGTCGCAATCGACTGTTTTCATTAATCATATTTGTTCCCAGTACATCCACCGTTTAGATCATCCAAAAAAACACAAAAGATGTATAAAACATACGTTAACTTAAATGACCATAATAAGTAACTGAGATCAACTCCAATGGCACTTTTTTTTTGCTCCAATGGTATTACTCTATTATGGTCTCATGAGCATTGGAGGATCTGTTTCGTGTTTGAGTTAACAGAGTGATGATATATAGGTAGTGGGTTTTAGGCATGCTTTTGTATATAAATCATTCACATGGAAAATTGTCTGATGGAGTTTTTTTTTTGGTTGACAGATAAACACACTCTTTTCGCTTTGCTACCTGATTGTAAAATGGAAAAAAGCTGAGCTTCAGGCATCGTTGCAAGGCTTGCTCGTACCAAGCAAGAATAGATCCCAAAGCTCTCTCTTATCAGCATATCCTCTTTGTATGCCCTTACCTTGCAACAAATTGTTTTCTATTTGGCTATTGTATTTCCTTTCGAATGAACGAACCAAACTAGAGTAAACCAAGCCTAATTACTATTTTTGGTAAAGTTCGAAACACGGAATTGAAATCATATCAATGTGAAGATTTCCAAGTCCCTAACCTGTATTTAAATCGACGATTAACTATAAACCCGGATCGATTCAAAGTCGTCTTGAAAACTCCTTAACCGTATTGTTACTAACGGTTTGATTAATTGGTTTAGCAAATTTTAATTAAACAGAGGTGATGCAGTCAGCCGTTACAGTAAATGGAGATCCTCGTCAAAATAAAGAGATTGAGTGGGACAGTCACCAAGGGTACTAGTGAACTCCAATCTCTCTTGGAACATCTCCAAAAACTGAGAAAACCACTGAGAGTAGTATTGAAGTTTTTCAATCTCTCTTAGAGAATCTTATTTATTTCGAAGTTTGCAAAACTTTATATTTAAATATTCAAAAAAACATTAAAAACAAGACATTAAACTTAATTTCAAAATTATTTATATTTTATACTAGTCTTTATATATCTTCGTAAGTAATTTAAATATACAAAATATTATAAATAACTAACACATATATAAAAAATATTACATCAACATTAATTAATAATATGTCACACTAAATATAAAATATAATATTTTTTAAAAAAGAATCTCATTGGTTAACTGAACACACAAATAAAACAATCTTCACTTTTTGTCAATACTCTATTGCATAAAGAAACATATACTTTTTTTTTCTTTAAAACACTAAACATTTTTTTTTTAAAAGACTGTTAAAGAAAAGAATGAGGGAACTTGTCTGTATTATTCATATCATCGAAGGTGC